>JAESVK010060597.1:0-15211 GCA_017140935.1 Hamamelis virginiana
CAATAGGGACACTTAAAAAGTGTCCTCATTTACTCTTTTTTTTTTTTCTTTTTTTTTTTTGTAGCAAATGCTTCACAATTTTAATATGCCATTAATATATGCTATTAAATCATATATATTCACCAATGGTTGTTCCAACATGCATCCATTTTTGCGCACACAATGTTAAAATATCCACACTAATATATTACTATCTAATACTCATAAAAAAAGGAACCCACGTGCATTTGCAAAAAATATATATATATAGAAATTAGTATTACCAAGTCAACACAATTTTTGCATTATCTAGTTTTTACAAATCATTGAACTGTGCGCAATCTTCATGTAATTAACAAAATGTCCATCCATATATATTGCAATCCTCCAGCCCCTGCATTAAAATATAGAGTTGCACTTATGAGTTCATATTGCAATTGATATATAAAGTTACATTTGATGAAAAATTAATTTACCATAAGAAAGGTGTAGGTACATCACGAATACATGGTAAAATTAACAATACAAACTACAACCAAATCATATGTCCATTAAAACTTCAATACATGTTTCCACATGCACTTCTATTAATAATAAAAATTTAATTAAATTAACTTGTATTAACCAATTGAACAAGAAGAAAGGATTTGTTGTTTATTAAGTGCACATCCCCTCATACATTTACAACATAAAAACTAAGTTACAAGAATGGTTATCAACAAGTATAAGTTAAGCTAATAAAGTCATCAATTTGCAGACGGATATATAATATCTTTGTCAAGTATCAACTAGATTGTCAATTGAGATTGCAAATTAATATCCCATGTATAAAGTAGTTTTGACATGCAAAGCAATCCATAAACAAATGCCTAAGAGGCAAGAGAGAAACCTTCAGGCTTGGAGTTTTTAGAGATTTGAGTAAACCGCGAGACTTGCCAGAAAGTTTAAGCTGATCCTGCAAAAACATATTTAACAATTAGTTAGATAAATAAGCATCTAAAGGGGAAGCTGACAGAGTTTGCAAATAGAAAATCTCCCATTCATAGAATCTCACAGGAATATTCTAACATCTACTTCTGTTAACATCACTTCAATCACCAACTATATCACTACTCATATATATAGCCTAATTGTGAAGTGAGAATGCTCATGATAATGGAGGCAAAGATGACTGATGAGTTATGACAATTTTTGGTATCTACTCCACCTAGTATAACAAGTAAATTTCGTAAAGTGATGATATACTAAAGCAGTAGAACAATTTCAGTCCTGATTTTAAAAGTGTGGTACACTAAAGAAAATGTGATAATTAATCCTCTGATCTGTAGTCCTGAATCTTCCCTGTACAGTTTTAATTATTATCCTTGCAAATAGAGGGTTAGATATAGTTTCAAAATAGTTGCAGTGGTATTCAGTCTTCATGATTTCCTTTTGCATGATGGTGAATAGAAGAGAATATATTTGATAACAAAGATGTGCATACATATTCCCTTTGTTTACACCCAGCATGCTCTTAAAGGTTTTTTACATTATCAAGAAAATGCCTTCACCTGAACAGAGAGCGGTTCATATAGCGTAGCCATTGAATTATGGTACCAGCTAACTGCAATCACTCTGACTTATCTGATTAATTGAGGTTATATTTATGAATGTCAGTTTTATCTTGTGTGTGCTTTTGCGTATGTAAACTTTGCATCACTTCATTCATTTGATTGGTTAAAATCATTGAAGGTATGTTGCAATTCTTGTAAGAAGCCAGTCAAGGCCAGCCAATATGCTGCTCATGCAGGTTTGGAAGCTTTCTTTACTTTTGTGGTTTCAATTATTTCCATTGGTGTGGACTACATGATGTGGTACTGGCCAACACATATCCTAATACGAAAAACAACATTGAAAACTCCAAAAAACTATGAAAACATA
Source organism: Hamamelis virginiana (assembly GCA_017140935.1). Classification (NCBI taxonomy): domain Eukaryota; kingdom Viridiplantae; phylum Streptophyta; class Magnoliopsida; order Saxifragales; family Hamamelidaceae; genus Hamamelis; species Hamamelis virginiana. Next base: position 1,900 of record JAESVK010060597.1, read on the forward strand.
AAGTATATGGAGGACACTTCCTATTTTTTGTAAGTGGATGGGTGGTTTTTTTGGTGTGTAGGTGTTGGTTGTTAGGCAAACAACAAATTGAAATAATCTTATATATAAAACAAAAAAGTTCACACATACAACATTTTACAGCCACTATATGCTGATGTATGCAACGCGGGACCGACAGGCAAAAATGCTGTGAAATGCCCCTTAAGAGTGACAGTTTAAAAAAGATTACTGTATCACTTGGTATTTTGTGAAAAAAAAAGAATCAGTAAACTAGTATAAATTGTGATAAAGTCCCATATGTTCGAGTTGCAAGTTTTGCCTACCCATCTTGGGCTTGGTACTAATGGAAATTGCATTTTTCCTTCATGTTTGTCAAACATCATCATTCTGCACAACCAATTAATGGGGAACACACGGCTCCAGAAAGATATTATTAGCAAAAGTAGAAAAACTACTTACTACCAAGTATATCTGGGAAAACAATCTTTACAAAACAGACTTCTAGATCAAAAACATCATTAAGTTGTAAAATGTATTTATGCTAAAATCTATGTTACAGCCAGACAATTCCCCAAACCTTACCAGATGCAAAGGATTTGTCATAGGCTTCAAATCAAATACATGCATATCTGCAACAGAAAATCATCAAAATCATTGAAAAACACCCAGCACCAGGCAAAGCTAAAATTTTGGCCAGAAATTATTTAATACAATCACACAAAGAATTGTGGATACCGCATGCAGTTTTCCTTCACCGAATTGAAGGAACAATACAAGAAAGCATAAGCATGCATGAATGGAAATGTAGATCTGGAGGAAAAAAATGATGAAATCACCTTCCTCATCAAGCAAATTTGCTTCATCTGCCTCACGTAATTCTCTATGAATGTATTGAGAAATTAATTTCTGGTTGCCAACTTCCTCTGTCAAAAAAGGAATGATCTTGGTGAAATAATTTCAACCACCAAAAATTGTGCTTAATAGATATAGTATAACTCCACAAACAAAAAGAAAGGTCAATGTTGATTTCCTCATGATTAAAGACATACAAAAAGTTCCACTATATTTTCATAATTAAAAATAAAAGCTGGTAGATGCTTGTGTTAGGCTTTTTATAGGCATACTGATATAGAAGGATATACACAGGAAGTTGTACAAACACATGCACGTACACAATGAGAAGAGAAGAAATAACTCTTCAACTCCATTCCTTCTTTTGATGTTCACTTGATAATTTTGTAACCAGAGCACAACCTTTCCTACATTTTCTTCTATTTCTCTCCATTTACACTGCTATATCTTTTTTTATAATTTATTTGTTCAACCCTTTCTATTGCATTTAACTAGTTCAGTTTGACTGCATCTTGCCCACAGGACATATATGTGAGTCAATTTCAGATATTTCAATTCAGGCCCCTATTAATTCTGAATTCCCCAACATATATCACAAAGCCCCACTCTATCTGCCACAGTTTGTGAGAAACTTCCTGCTGCAAGAAGCCTAGCCATGGCTACCATTTTCCCACTTCCAAGAGAGCATACCATTGAGACTATAGTAACCTACATGTATATACACTTACAGAAAATATCAGCTTGCGTGAAATATTCAATTTAATTCACTAAAGCACAGAGCACAAATAAATGCAAGTAAATTAATTCAAACCCTATGTTTACAATAAGAATTAGCAATTATTACAGGAAATGAAATAACAGAAAAGAATATCCTGATTAAGAAAAGAAATTCATTAGCATTGTATCAAAGAACAAGTTCACATACTCATTTAGGTGCACTAGGACAACAGCCATACAACACGTCGCTAACACCTTCCCTCTACTATATAGAAACCTCAAAATCAGCATAACCAAGGACCACATAGACAATGTTGATTCCAAAAAAGCTTACTGAAAGTATATACTTCCACTTTAGTGAGTCTTATTGGGATCAAGAAGATAGATGGAGCTACAAGGTTGAGCTGTGAAAAGTTATTATAAAAGGGCTGGAAATTTTTGTTAATAGGATGAGCTTTACAGTGAGATTAGAAAAGGTGTAGTTTGGAAGGACATTCGGTGTGGAGATGTTCCTCTCAAGGAGAAATATCTGAAGTTCTGGACTTGTTTGGCATTTCATAAGTAAAGAGGCATTAAGTGGGGAGTCTTGGCCTACAGATGTGATGCATTGGAATACTAACTTTATAGGGCACTTTCATGATTGAGAATTATAAGCTCTTGTTTTCAGAAATTTCTTTGAGTTAACATTAAAATGATAACATTTGTTCACTAAAAGTTATCATTTTAATGTTAACTTAAAGGTTAAACAATAAGCTCTTCAGTGACAGTCTACAATTTACACATCATATAAGTGTATCTGCAGATAGTAAAACACAATTTCCAGCTCACAAAACAGAGCACTCTTCAATTACAGTGTGGAATACAAAAAGGTTACAATCTCTATGTTTATTTCAGAAAAAAAAAATACATGGGACAGTATGGTCAAGATGAACCACCAATGGCAGCTAGGTTTAGTAGGAATTCCTATTTTTCACAAGCTATTTGGGTTAATGGAAAAATCAATCTTAAGTGTTCCTATTTTTCAATTGTCGATTTAGGCAGGTTGTTAGTAGGAATTTCGACCAATTCAGGGTAGGTAGTAATGTTACATATCCTATTATGTCATGCATACATATACTGTAGTAAGACAGTCATTTATAGAGTATTCAAACCTTGCAGGCATGAAGCTTACCTGAGATTAAGTGAATGCGTGAAATTGAGTGAAGACAAAATGGCGTAAAGCTCCATTGTTAGGGTTAGGGTTTCTTCGAGCTCTTATCGCCGCCCACCGTTCTTGATTTCTTGTGCCATCTCAGATATATAACTGCCCATTGCACATAAAAACATGAATTGAGCACAAGATAAAAGGTTAAGAAAAATCAGCTTTTTCTCTTTTCTTCTCAAGGTTATTAAAATTGTGAGTTATTGTTGATCCTGTAGTTAAATGTGCCTCATATCTGAAATTAAGGTACCGAGTTTATTTGTCAATTGAAATAATCTACAAAGGTGAAAGAGCAATGTACCACTATTGTTTTTCCACTTACAGCGTTCCTAACTGGGCTTGATAAACATCAAATGATAGGAGGGATCCCACCGCACTGAGTCACAATTGCAGCATTTGCTGGATCTACAAAAATAATGTAGTAAGTAATACACACCCGTACACACACTATCCTCATTAATCCAAAAGAAGAGAATAATCTCAGACATGTAAAGAGAAAAATAGTTTGTTCAGAATTACATTAAGATCTACCTAAAGGCTTAAATTGGTAAGCTTACCAGCACAAGAATTGCAGATCCTTCCAATCCCAAATTCCACAAGCTTCTCATTTGGTTCTGTTATGCAGTCTAGGAAAAGTTCCACAACATTGAGCTGTATAAAAATCATATATGGATACTGTTATTATATGGAAGATAAGGTGAGATTTTTTTCCCCCACTGCATGTCACCACTACAAAAACTGTCAAAGGAGACACTTTTTTTTTGCACATTAAGGACACTCGTGGTAAGTGTCCCCAAAAATTACTTAATGCAACACTTTTTAGAAAGTGTCCCTATTAGATCATGTTTTGCAACACTTTTATTAAAGAGCCCCCATAAACCTAGTATTAGCAACACTTTAGGAAAGTGTCGCTTAAATATCCAAGAAAAAACAAAAACTTAATGCGACACTTTTTTAAAAGTGTCCCTATTAGCTCATTTTTGGGTTTGGCGCTAAATGTTTTGAACTTCACCGTATCCCCCTTCAGTTTGCCTTCAGTTTCCTAACAAAATACACTTTCAAACCTCCTAAACACTCCCTCATAAAACCCTAACCCTTTCCCCTCTCTCTCTCTCTCTGTGCCGCCTCTCTCTCGGTGCCGTCGTCAGCTCTCATGGAAACCGGGACCAAGAGGTCTATAAAGGACCGCCTCAATGGGAACTCCCTAGAGGATTCTACATGAATGCGACAAATCACAAGGTTAAATTTCTCTCTCTGCACTTTTCTCAGCGACCAGTGCTCCTGATTTCTTGCTCCTTCCCCCATCGTGCCCATTGCTCTCTCTCTTGTTCGTGGTCTCTGCTACTCTGGTCTGGGCTCCTTCACTGACGATATCATGGATTTCTCACTCATTCAGATAATTTTGATTAATTTTGTCATTGTATCAACTCAAATTTTCAAATCTGGAACGAAAACCCCTCCCTTTCCGACAGATTCAGTAGCACAGGCCAGCGTGACCGATCCTGTGAGTTCAGATCCAGCGAATCATATGCATCTATCCAGCATGAACAGAACCAGCATTTCAGATCTGGTGTCCAGACGAAGCTGTTAGAAGTATGCCCTAAAACCAATCCTAAAGGGTATATTAATTTCATATTATAATATATATGGAAGGTATAACTTATCTAATATGTTCAAACATATTTGATAAGGTCCATGAATAAATGATAAAAGAAATATGCATCTCAAGGTGTTGAGATAGAGAGACTGATATTTCTCATACACATTTATTCTTAAAGAGTTCCTACTCAAAGGTTTATTAAAGTGGATATTTAATTAACCGTTTAAAGAGTAGCACAGATTTAAACTAACTCCTATGGAGGATAGGTAGTCTTTCCTATCAGTGTAGTGACACTTAAGTTAATCTATGAGTGCATATTAGAGAATATGTACACTGAACATGATCTACAAAGAATGTTCCTATGGTAGTTCTGTCAAAGGAATATTCTAGTCTTATGTCCATTTAGTTGGTAGTCCTTAGACCTGAGACACCATAGCTGTCTTATGCATAGGTTGCTAGAGTTTGATAGTATCTTGTACAGCCTTATCCATAAGGTTGTAATCGGTGCTTATTGGCTCTAATGAGTTATGCATGAAGATGGATGAGTGTGCAATAAGGAATCATCACTCTCAGTTAATGAGAGAGAATGTCAGGATTATTTCACAAAGATAATTCTCAAAGGGAACCTCTGGCCAGAGTGATAGGTAAATAGTGAAAAGTGTTTCACTGCGATTACCTTATTAAGATTATATTTTGTGGGACAGATATCAAGTTGTTAAGATAGGGTTTGACTAAAACCATACCTATTATCTTAACTGTGACATTAGGGGATAAAGGATTAAATAACATGAAGGGTTCACATAGTTCTGCTATTCACCTAAACCTAGGGTATGTCATGATATGTTGCTAGATGTCACTCATGACCAGTGAAAGCCTATTGATAAAGTGTTATCAATAAGGGCAAAATTTGAATCGTTCCAATTGAACCTTAAAATAGAAAGTTTCTATTTTTATGAGACATAGAGATGTCCCTGTCCACTGCTAGGTTAGGGTGAACCCAAAGGGTCACACACAATAGAGTGTAAGTGAGTTTCTTGAACTTGTGGGAGGGAAATTCTATCTTTGAAATATGTTTGACTTTAATTATTAATGGTTAATTAATTAAAAGTCAAACATAACCAAGAATAGGATTACTCTATACAATGATGTTTGGTCATGCTAGCACTAGTAACCAAACACTCCTTAAAGAGGAGAAAATTTATAAATAAGAGGAGAGGCAACCCTAAATTATGATCATAAAATAAACTAGGGCACACTCTCTCTCTAGCCGTCTCTCTCTCCTCTCTCCCTCTCCAAGCTAGCTCCTCACAAAGTGTTGTGGAGGACTAGGAGGTTCAAGGAATCTTACGCTCGTGTGGATACCTTTGGAGGTTTCATCGTTTTGAAACTTGGAGGAAAGCTACTTCGCAAGGATTTACAAGTAAGTATATTTATCTTTTTTCAAATATATGTTCTTGTATTATTTAATACATAACCCTATGCTTGAATCGATTCTTGAAGGATGTGTATATGGATTGTTTTCATAAAAAGAAAATTTTTGTTTTCTACTTCCGCTGCGAATCCATGTTTTATCACAACCTTTCAGTGGTATCAGAGCCTAATCAAGCATGGTCATGTATTTGATGATGGCAATCAATGGCAAAATTAATTAAAATCAAGTTTAATATGGTTTAGAGAAAGCACTATGTGAATTTCGGCCATGGAGGCTCCCTCCTTGTTTCTTGTTTTGTTCTTGGTTGAAAATGGCAACTAGGGTTTTTGTGAAACCCTAGAGGGATTTGGCTATAAGGGGGCTGCCCTAGGAGGTCACGGCCAGATGGGGTTTTACCCCTTTGGTGATTAGAGTTTAAGTATTGTTAAAGAATCCTTAAAATTTGTTTTAAGTTTTCCCTCAATTCTCTATCTAATTTTCGGCCATAGCAAGGGATAGTCTCCATGAATATTCATGATTGGGGTTTGTTCTCCATCATGCAATGAAGCTATTGATGTGATCAAAATCCCCAAGGTAAGTCACGGCTCTCTCTCTTCTCTCTCTCTTCTCCAATTCGGCCATTAAGGGTTTTTGAACCCTACAAGGTTCTTTAATGGTTTTGTTTTTGATATGGGTTATGATAACCCTATAATCAATACTCATGGATGAATCTTGAGGTTTTGAAACCCTAGGTGTTATTGGTTGATGTTCTTGTTTTTGGAAAAATATGAACAAAGATTGTTTTTGTAAAAAAAAAAAAAAAAAAAAAAATTTTTTTTTTGGTTTTTGGGGTTTACGGCCATGGGTTCACCCCCAATGAGGGTTTTGGCCATAAGGGTCTTCCCCTCTTTGGTAGTTGGCTACTAGGGTTTAGAAACCCTAGAATGATAATTGCATGTTCTTGATTTATTTTAAAAGTTGTTTTAATTGATTCTTGATGATTGCAATTATTTGATTTAAAATTGTTTAAATTGATCTATTAATGAAGCTTGTTAAAAGGTTTAACAATGGCCATTTAGGGTTCTTCAAAAACCCTAATTGGATTGATGATGGTGGCTGAAAAATGGTTTAGGTAACCCTAAATCATAATTGGGAACTTCCTGTTTTGAAATTAGTATCTCTATTTGTCAAGCAAGGAAATCCCAAGTTTCCTATTTTGAAAATTTTGAAGTTTAGGAAAGTTTCTTGATTTGTTTTTGATTCTTTCTTAATTTGAATAATTTGATATATAGGAAAAGATGGCAACATAATTTTGTGTTTTTGGAAACCCTAAACTAGGATTAGGTAAGGTTAAACCCTAACCCTAATTCTCTCTCTCTCTCTTCTACTAACTCACGGCCACATGGGTTTGAAACCCTAATGGCCTTGTTTTATTTTTATTTTATGAACCTTATGTTCTTCATACATTTTATAAATGGTTTATGATGTTTTCAAAATAATTTTATTACTTTTGAAAATTAAAAATGAAGAACAAAGTAGGTTTGATAAAATTTGTTTTATAAAAACACTTTTAGTGTTCTTGAGAGATTGAATAGTTCATGCGATGAATTGATGTTTTTATTTTGTTAAAAACATTTAGGGATGTTGCCTAATAATGTATAAATGTGTTAAAATCGTTTTGGCATGTTTTTACATTGAAGAAATTAATTTTAAAATGGTTTTAAGATTATTTCTGGGTTGCTGTTTTTCAGGACAGCAACCACATAGCTTTTGTAAAATCTAAGAAAAATATTTTCTGGGATTTTTGAAGCTTGCCACCTATCGACTTCATTAATATTAGGTCTTAACAAAGTCTAGGAAGAGTTCCCATGATTTTTAATGACCTAGAATAGCCACACTAGAATTTTTGTGATTAAGAGTCAAATCTGTAAAATCTGTCTCTATATCGTAAAATGCCTCTAATTGATACCAAACGTTGGAATCAAGTTATGAGACCCCTGCCATTGGAAAGAAGATTGAAAAACCTAGTGAAATGAAGTGTTTCCATGACTTAGTTCACTCTAGGTTAAGCCCAATAAAGTCATTTGTGAGGAATTTCCAGAATCTGCCATGGTTTGGAGTTCAAGTCACAAATCGCTTTAAAGTGATACCAAACGTTGGAATTACTTAATGAGACCTATGACGTTTGAAAGAGGACTGAAAATCCTTGTGAAATAGAGTATTCTAACATTTTAAAAGGTTGTTTTAATATAGGAAAGATTGGTCCCAAAACAGTAGCTGAATTCTGAAATTTCTATTGAAAAATGGAAATTGTTTCTTTCTTTGATTTTTATTTTGAGTTATTATTTATTCCACCTTTGTAGGTTAATAGTGATTAATCTACTGAGCTTATTAAAGTGTTAATAGCATGGTAGGAATTGTGAGAATAATTTCTCAAATTAAATTTATTATATTTAAAACCCTAATTGAGTCTTTTAGGAGTTTTATTTATATTAAGGAAAGGGACTTATATTGATCATATGGGATATGATGGTGTTCTTTTAATACGATTAAAAAGACTTGATTATTATTATAGGATAATAATAATAATGAGATTATTATTGTTATAGGATAATAATAAGAACATGACTTTAATTAATTATATGCCATTTGCCATCATTGTCTTTGCTTATTGTAGCTTGTGTTATTTATGCAATGCGATTGTATAATTGTTAATGGATGATTATGGACTTAAGACCAATTAAAATAAGTTGTGATTGGCCGCATGTGATGTGATTAGTTTATTTGAATGGGTTGTATTTAAATTTATTTAAATTAGGTGATGTAATTAATTGGGGCTTGCATGCCTCTTTCCATCTCTCTACATTTGTAATCCACTTCTCCTTAATCCCTTTCTTTTATTAAATTGTAATTCAAAGAAGCTTGTGGAGGACTCAAGGAACCTGGTGGAGTCATGTACGAGAGGAAAGCAAGGACTTTAGAAGGACTTGGCAAGGACATCGAGATCTTAAAAGAAGATTTTTTGTCACTATGTAATAGTTGCATAGATTTAATTACGATCACCCAACCCTCCTTTTAAACATAGGGTTAATCTTTTATGGCTCAGAGTATGAACCCACCCTTAAAAGTCCATAATCTATCCTAGGCCCATTTATATATATGTGATGTATGCTAGTTAGGGCCTTGACCTGATTTATTATATGTTCAAGATGAATCCACCCTAGTCTCTAGGAGGACAGTGGGAGGATAATTGAGAACTAATAATAAAATTGGGTCTAAACTTCTTTATTTATATATGGTGATATATATTTATGATGCATGTGATGTATAGATGTTTATAAAAATGAGACCCTTTTGACAAAACCCCTATTTACATAAAATTAAGTTGTAAAGAAGAGGCCTTGGGCTTTATCCTAGCCTCCTACCATTACAAGAAAGGTGAATCTTTGTGATGGATGTGTTTGGCTGCAGATATGTGGGAACACATTCATTATGAAGGTTCAAACCAGCTTGTTACATATTGGATATCATGAGGTGCGATAATGGGGCTTACCAAGAAACTATTATGTGAGGGATGCCACATTCAATTGACTATACTCATGTGAATGGTAGGTGTAACTTGACTAAGATGTACTATCCAATAAACTATTATGTGAGGATACTACGATTTTAGAGGCTAAAGGATGATTGGAATTTGCTTAGGTAAAGCATTAGGATAAAGAGTTATCCACTCATTAAGGGTTAGTATCCAAGAAACTAACATGTGAGGTTACTAATTCTTAATGGGACCCCAATCCCTGCTATGGAAATTCAATCTTTTGAAATTCCCGAATCTCATCTTAGGGAGTATGGGATTTGAACAAAATAGTGGGAGGTAACATAGAAATTAAAGACCAAAAGTTTTTATGTTTTATTAATATGAAATTTTATTTATTTTCTGTTGTAGATGGCACCTTTAAACCCTCTCTCTCGTATTCTTGATGACAACCGTTTGACTGGCCCAAACTTTAATGACTGGATTAGAAATCTGAAAATTGTTTTGGCAGCTGATAAAATTGACTATGTCATTAAGTCTCCACGCCCTAATGCTCTACCTGAAGGGGCATCAGAAGAGGAACGAGACACTTACAACAAGTGGCTCGAGGATGATGTGCAAGTAAGATGCTATATCATGGCATCGATGACCAATGAGCTCCAAAGGCAACATGAGGTCATAGATAGCTCACATGCAATCATCAAACATCTTAAAAAGCTATATGAGTCACAAAATAGAGTTGTAAGGTACAACACTGTTGGTGAGCTCTTTGCATATAAGATGGTGGAAGGAACATCTGTTAATGAGCATTGTCTAAAGATGATCCAGAATATCCATGCCCTTCATGATCTAGGTGTGGATATCTCTTCTGAGATGGGGACTGATATTCTACTTCACTCTCTTCCTGCGAGTTACAAACCGTTTATCATGAACTTTCACATGTCTGATGTGAATGATAAAGTCTCTTTGACTGATCTGATGAACATGTTGTCAACTGCTGAGGAGACCTTGAAAAGGACTCCAAAGGAAGTGCTTTGGTTATTGATGGGGCCTCTACTTCTAAATCCAAGCCCAAGGGCAAGGGTAAGAAGAAGAAGAAGTCCAATCATAAACCAAAAGGAGGTGTGAAGAAGAAGGATTCGAAGGACTCAAAGGGAAAGTGTTTCCACTGCGGCAAAACAGGTCATTGGAAGAGGAATTGCAAGGAGTACCTCGCTTCTTTGAAAAATGGTTCTTCTAGTGGTACGTCTTGTTATTTATTCATTTACTAATTACGAATTAGTATTCTGCTTATGGTATACGATACCTAATTTTGTTTTATTGTACAATGTGATTGTATGTAGGAGACAAGGGGAAGCAGAAGGTCGAGTGAACATCGAGCTAGCATTGTTTGGAAAGGATCAAAGTGTTGGTGCCTTTGACATTGAAGCTTGATTCTTGATTTATTTATTTAAGAATTTTAAGAACTCTTTTATTATTGCTAGATGTAATAATTACTTCTTTTGAAGTTTTATTTGGTTTTGAATATTTTGTTTTGAAACAGTTTTTCTTTAATATTGAATATTTTGGATCTTTTCTGGCAATTATCTTAAAGTTCTTAATTCTTTATAAATGCTATGAATAAATACTCATAAATTGTGTATATGGAGATTAAAGGGATAATACATAAGATGTATAAACCCTAACTTTTAGTTTGATTATACTTCATGTGTAATAGATATTTGAAACGTTCACAGGATTAATATGAAGTAAAACTAAAAGATAAATATTAAGAATATTTGGTTGAATCTCAAATCACTATAAGACCTTAAAAATGTCAAACGATAGATTTTAAAGATTATTTGATAATATGGGATATTTCAAAAACTTTAAAAGAGTGTGTTTTCTCAAATAAAGAGTTATTAGAAAACATGATTTCCACATTAGTTGAAAAACTATACCTTTATAAAACATTAAAGGAAATTTTATGTAATTAAAGGGTTTAATACATAAAATACCTTGTTTTTAAAAAGGGACTAGTGGGAGCAGGAAAGTCATCATTTATTTTCTTTATAAGTACATACTTTAAATACTAACGTAGTATTAAGAATTCCATAATCGTTATAGGAATTCAAATCTCTTCAAAAATAATTTTTGAAAGGATTTTTTATATGAGCAAAATATTTGAGAAATATCATACTCATATAAATATAAAGTATATACTCACATCAATATCACAAAATGCTGCAAACAGTTGTTAGCAGATATTGATAATTGATTCAGAATAGTGATTCAGAATAGAAACAAGTATATTCTTAAAGGGAGTTTAAGAATGAAGTACTTTCATATAAAGAAATTATTTAATTAGCCATTTACAAATTGCCTAAAAGAATATCTAGTATACATTGTTTTCTTTTGAAAGCATAGGTCTCATTTACTAGGACATCAGAGTTGGCAGCGAATTTTAATTTAAATACTATTATTGAAAATAATAATATGCAAAAGGGTTTTGCATAAATTTACTTTGCCTTAACACCTGTGTGTGTTAAAAGCCTTGTCTTACGAAGACTAGTATACGATACTATGGTTATTGGTTTTAGTGCAAGTGGGAGATTGTTAGAAGTATGCCCTAAAACCAATCCTAAAGGGTATATTAATTTCATATTATAATATATATGGAAGGTATAACTTATCTAATATGTTCAAACATATTTGATAAGGTCCATGAATAAATGATAAGAGAAATATGCATCTCAAGGTGTTGAGATAGAGAGACTGATATTTCTCATACACATTTATTCTAAAAGAGTTCCTACTCAAAGGTTTATTAAAGTTAGCACAGATTTAAACTAACTCCTATGGAGGATAGGTAGTCTTTCCTATTAGTTTTGTGACACTTAAGTTAATCTGTGGGTGCATATTAGAGAATATGTACACTGAACATGATCTACAAAGAATATTCCTATGGTAGTTCTGTCAAAGGAATATTCTAGTGTTATGTCCATTTAGTTGGTAGTCCTTAGACCTGAGACACCATAGCTGTCTTATGCATAGGTTGCTAGAGTTTGATAGTATCTTGTACAGCCTTATCCATAAGGTTGTAATCGGTGCTTATTGGCTCTAATGAGTTATGCATGAAGATGGATGAGTGTGCAATAAGGAATCATCACTCTCAGTTGATGAGAGAGAATGTCAGGATTAGTTCACAAAGATAATTCTCAAAGGGAACCTCTGGCCAGAGTGATAGGTAAACAGTGAAAAGAGTTTCACTGCGATTACCTTATTAAGATTATATTTTGTGGGACAGATATCAAGTTGTTAAGATAGGGTTTGACTAAAACCATACCTATTATCTTAACTGTGATATTAGGGGATGAAGGATTAAATAACATGAAGGGTTCACATAGTTCTGCTATTCACCTAAACCTAGGGTATGTCATGATATGTTGCTAGATGTCACTCATGACCAGTGAAAGCCTATTGATAAAGTGTTATCAATAAGGGCAAAATTTGAATCGTTCCAATTGAACCTTAAAATAGAAAATTTCTATTTTTAGGAGACATAGAGATATCCCTGTCCACTGCTAGGTTAGGGTGAACCCAAAGGGTCACACACAATAGAGTGTAAGTGAGTTTCTTGAACTTGTGGGAGGGGAATTCTATCTTTGAAATATGTTTGACTTTAATTATTAATGGTTAATTAATTAAAAGTCAAACATAACCAAGAATAGGATTACTCTATACAATGATGTTTGGTCATGCTAGCACTAGTAACCAAACACTCCTTAAAGAGGAGAAAGTTTATAAATAAGAGGAGAGGCAACCCTAAATTATGATCATCAAATAAACTAGGGCACACTCTCTCTCTAGCCGTCTCTCTCTCCTCTCTCCCTCTCCAAACTAGCTCCTCACAAAGTGTTGTGGAGGACTAGGAGGTTCAAGGAATCTTACGCTCGTGTGGATACCTTTAGAGGTTTCATCGTTTTGAAACTTGGAGGAAAGTTACTTCGCAAGGAT
>JAESVK010060599.1:0-2500 GCA_017140935.1 Hamamelis virginiana
ATCTGGCCACTTCAATCCCCAAAAAATATTTCAGTACCCCCAAATCTATCTTTTATTGTAAAAGAGTCATGTAAAAACTGTTTAACAGTAGCTATTTCATCAAGATTATTAGAGGTAATGATGATATCATCAGCATAGATCAAAAGAGCCACAAAATTGGTTGAATTGTGTCTGATAAATAAAGAAGAATCGGACTTTGCTTGTGTGAAACCAAACTGAAGCAAGGAGGATGACAGTTTAGAAAACCATTGTCTTGAGGCCTGTTTGAGGCCATATAGACTCTTTTTGAGTTTGCAAACTCTAGGATCAGTTGGTGAGGAGTACCCTGGTGGCAGCTGCATGTATACCTCTTCATTCAAGTCTCCATGGAGGAAAGCATTGTTTACATCAAGTTGATGTAAATGCCAATGCTTAATTGCAGCAATTGATAATAAAGTGCGTACTGTTGTCATTTTAGCTACAGGGGAGAATGTATCAAAATAATCAAGGCCTTCTTGTTGAGTGTACCCCTTTGCCACCAATCTAGCTTTGTATCTTTCAATTGTGCCATCAGCTTTGTATTTAACACAATAAACCCATTTATATCCAATTGCAGTCTTATTTGGAGGTAGAATTGCAAGTTCCCAAGTTTTATTGAACTCAAGAGCTTTAATCTCATTTGACATGGCAGTTTTCCATTGAGGATGTGAGCTAGCTTGTTTGAAAGTCTTAGGTTCAAAAGTAGAAGATAAAACAGAAGAAAAAACTCTATGTTTAGGAGACAATTTTGTAGTGGAAAGAAAATGTGCAATAGAATATGGCTTACCAGGAGAAGGAAGACAACAATTGGAAGATTCCTGAGATGCTGAAGCAGACTGAACCATATTACCACAATAAAAATTCTGCAAATATGGGGACATTTAATTGTTCTTTAAGTGTCAGTTTTTTTCACAGACAGTTTTCTCATGAACCAACCGTTGGATCATTGTGATTTTTGGCAGACATGACATACGTAACATGAGTATCTAATCCAACGGTCAATTTTTCAAAATACCTGTCCCAACTATCCCAATGAAGAGTGGACCGTATTTATCCAAATGGGGTCTGGACCCCAATGGATCATTTCTAATATATATATATATATATATGTGTTCTTATGAGGGATACTTCATTTTAACTAAAATTAGCTGAGATCCTTGAGCCATTGGATTGGAATCTTGAGATGAATCATGCATTAAGTGAATGAGAATTTTAAAAGCTTGTGTTCTTAGCTGATTTAAGTTAAAATGAGGTATAGTATATATATATATATATATATATATATATCCTTCTCTTTCAAAAGCTAATGTGGTTTGTGTCAGTTTTGTTTTATCGTGGAGAGGGTTTTGAGGTAATAACAGTAGTTTTATGCTTTAAAGCTCCTATTTCCACTCTTTTTTTTTTCTTCTAAACAAATGGTGATCATTTCTCTGATGTTCCTACTATGGCGGCGGCTTCTTTTTCTGGCAACAGCTTCTATTGTCTTTATTTTTTTTTAGTCCCCTCCTTTTTCTATAAACTATAGATATTGTTTGTGACATTGAAGTTATGAGTTTCAAATATGACTTGTTGATATATGAGAGAGTTGTGATGTTTTGATTATGGTTTTTGTTTCACAACACGTCGCTGAAGAAGATGATAGGAAAAAAAATTTCGATCATTATTCCGGAGAAGCTAACCGGAAATTAGTCTAATGCCCTTCTTCATTTGCCTTTTCTTTTCTCTCTCTAGAAGCACGGGGCTTATGTTTTATTTAGTTTTTGATTTTGGCAGAGAATGGAATGACCATTCCTCTCTATTTTGGAGGGAAAGGATTCCATGAGGGAATGACCATTCCATTCTTCATGGGCAAACAAACAGCTTCAAAAAGATTGGGAATGGAATCACCATTCCATTCCATCCCTATTCCCATGTACCAAACACAATATAAGTAGCATGGAGCAAAGAGTTATGACATTGTGGAAGTTCAAGGATGAAGTCTAGTACAAAAATATGGTGTAATGATTAGTGCAACAGCTAGTTTGTTCGACGAGGCCCCGAACCGTTCGGAAGGGGTTATGCTAAAAAGTGTACAATGGCTAGTTTTTGAAGTCTAACAGCCATATTTTGGACATTTGTGCCATCACAAGTTTGCCCCCTCTTGGTATGGAGGTTAATGCTTTATTGAGCCATGAAGAATCCTTTTCTTACTCTCTTGCAGCCATTCCAAATCTTAGTTACCCAGGCTTCATTCAATGTGAAATAGGCAAAGCCTCTGAACCCGTTTCTGTGAAAGAACATACTTCCTTCTTGTTGTTCTGGATAAATAGGTTTTTGATTTGTTCTTCTTCTCAAAGAATAACTCAAGAATTTGTTTATATTGCGAAGGCCCTTGCTTTGAAGAAAAAATTGGCTTTAGCTCCTTTTTTATTAGCCAACTTATATTCAAAATGCCAAACCATGTATCAAAAACAAATGAGTTATAACACTGGAGGCCCTTTTT
>JAESVK010060599.1:7500-52599 GCA_017140935.1 Hamamelis virginiana
AAATTCAAATATTCTAAACAATTCTTATCTTTAGAATTCAATTCCAATTGAAAATATTTTTCAAAGATATTTCAATAAAACAAATCATATTGGTAGAATCTTATCCCAAGATAAAAATTTTAAAACATTTCAAATTCTTTTGAAAATCAATTAATAATCAAATCTTTCATAAAAATCATATTCATTTCATAAAAATCACATTAAAATCTTTTTAGAAAATCCCTCGAAGATAGACTCTTAAATCAACTCTAATACTCAAATCAGACAATGATTTTTACAACAAAGGACAGTCCTAGGGAAGGTCAAGTGACCTTCCTAATCCTAGGGTCTCTAACTAACCCTAAAGTTAATCTAAAGACCTAATATACTAGTGCAATGCATGCTGGAATTTAAACAAATTAAACAAATATACATGAAGTCAATTCTAACAATGGATGAAAATGCTCCTAAATGCACACTAATTCCACTATAAGAACCTAGGCATATTTCTAAGTTGGATTTGGCCCTAAAATGATTTTTAGAAGTCATTTAAGACCATTTTCAATTCCGGACAGATTTGAAAGCGGACTTTAAATCATTCTAAAAACTTTGAAAAGAAGTAATAAAAATCGTGTTAATGACCTAGCATGCATCCTACATGAATATACTACAAGAATACTATAATAATCATGCGAAAACATGGCTTAAAAATGATAATAAAGCCATTTTAAAATATATATTCAAATCTGGATAGATTTGAATACATACTTTAAATAGCCTAAAAATCATTCTTAATCCATGGAAAATAATGAACAAACACCCTAATATGCATACTAACATAATATACAAATTTAACCTACAAAATATACATGAAATCATGGCTTAAAAATGCTATTTAAGCCTCATCTAAGCCCATGATCAAATCTGGACAGATTTGAACCTTGACTCTATGGGACTTAATTAGCATAATTAATCCATTCAAAATAATGAACAAAAATCCTAACTAACATGCTTGACTAGATTATTACACAAAATAACATCAAAACTAACAAAAGTATGCTTAAACAATTAATTTAAACACAAGGGGAGGATCTTACCTTTGCACGCTCCCTCGTACACAATTTAT
The DNA here is from genome assembly GCA_017140935.1 of Hamamelis virginiana. Classification (NCBI taxonomy): domain Eukaryota; kingdom Viridiplantae; phylum Streptophyta; class Magnoliopsida; order Saxifragales; family Hamamelidaceae; genus Hamamelis; species Hamamelis virginiana. The sequence continues at coordinate 8,606 of JAESVK010060599.1, forward strand.
ACATTCAAACCATATATCGAGTGTTTAAATAATCATAAAAACACGAAAGAAAGACTCAAGACTCACTACAAAAATGCCTCAACATACTTACACAATCATGGATATCATATAATCATCACAAGATTTCAAAAATCATGCAAACACATTGAAACATTATCCTAAGCATGCTTACTAACATAAAATCATAATGAAAGACACCCTAAACATGCTTACTAACATAAAATCATAAAAAAGACATTCTAAACATGCTTACTAACATAAAATCTTAATAAAAGACATCTTAATCAAATCTACATATTCCTAAACACACAAATATACTACTGTCCTATATAAGAAAAATGAACTACATCCTATTCTAACATGCAAACATATTAAACAAATACCATGGATAATCAAACTCAAGCTAATATGATATTATCATGCATGAACAAGCAAGAGACTATCTTATCATATATAACAAACACATAAAATAAGAGATGATTAATCTCATATGAAAATGGAAAGAACTTCCACCATAGCATAGAAGAAGATTTACATGAGAATGAAATATATGAAAACAAGGATAGAACACTTACCCCTCTTCTCTCTTATTGGCTACCTTTCTTCAAGCTTCAAAGCTTTGAATCATTTCTTCTCTCCTTCTTCTCCACTCTGGTTCTCTCCTCAATTGATGAACCAAAAAAGAATTCTAAACCCCAGCCTCTTTAACTCTTTATGAACCTCCCCCTCTAACTCTATAATGTAGCATATATAGAGCTAGGGTTTAAAACTTTGAATGGTTAGGATTTAATGCACTAAAATCCATCCTAGGGCTTAGAATGAATCCCTCTAGGGTTTACAAGTTGAGTCCCTTCGAAAATCCCCCAAAAAATCGAATCAAATCGGCCAAAATAGGTGAAGAACTTCCAAAAATGAAAAATGGGGTCGACCATCCTGGTGACCCTCCTAGCTAGGACGGTCACCGTAGTGACTTCCCAAATTTTGTCTCATTTTCAATGGGATTTCATATTTTGGCCATATTTTGGTCAAATCTTATTCAAATTCGATGGTTCAGGGCTCAAAACGACCGTGTTTTGATCCTTCACATTTTTAGAAATTTTTTGGGTTAAAAATACTTGACCATGGTCAAGGGTTTTGGTAAAAAGCTAGCCGATTGACCCCGTTGTGCCAAAATTGGTCAAATGACCATTCCTTGTTTTATAAAATTGATCAATTAGGCTTGAACCACTTCTAAAAACATGGTTTTAATATGAAATTGGTACTTGAAAGCATGTTTTGATTAATTTTGGTGAAAATGACCAATTCACGGTCGATTTGAATAAAACCCTAATTCAGCTCATTCTTACCCGTGGGATCAATTTTGGGCGAATCTATCCTAACCATTCAAAGGTTCAATTAGCATTCCAACTTCACTCCATACATCCATATAAATTCAATGAAACAATCCGTTTCGAATTCGGAGGTCATTCGGAAATTATACGAGAAAAAGGACGAAAATGCCCCTCAAGTCGCAAAAACCCTAATTACCTATCGAGCTCTCATCAGAATGCCATGAAAATTTACAGGGATGTTTTAAAACACCTCAAAAGTCAAATGCAATACAAATGGGTTGATTCCAATCCAAATGTACCTATGAAATGATGAATTGTCCCCTTTTCCCCAAGAATGGCAGTTTGGGAAACTTGGTCTTTACAGGGCTAATTCCTCACCAAATAATCCACTCTTCGAGCTTATCATTTGCATAAACATATGGTAGAAATAATGGGTAAAAATGGGGTGTCCACACTTGCCATTGATTTTTTTTGGATGAACATATCCATTAGAATTCTTTAAATGATATGCACCGCCCTTTAAGACCCTATGGACTTGAAATGGTCTTTCCCAATTTGCTGACCATTTACCAAATTTATGGTCCTTCGAACCAATTGGGAGTATAGTTTTCCAGACCAAATCACCTTCAGCAAAAAGTTTTCACTTTTACTCTTTTATTTAGGCTCTTTCTGCCTTCTTCTTTTGTATTTGGATGTGATTCAAAGCTTCAAACTTATCTTCATCAAATTTTTCATGTTCCAAATGTATGGCCATTTCATAATCCCCTTGGCCTAATTCATGTTGCTTGGCAATTCTCAAAGAATTTACATTAATCTCCATAAGCAATACTGCATCATGCCCATAGGTTAATGCAAAAGGAGTTGTGCCTGTACTAGAACACTTCAAAGTCCTATAAGCCCACAAAACATTAAGTAATAAATCATGCCATTCTCTTGGATTTTCATCAATGATTTTTTGCATAATTTGCTTCAAGATTTTATTTAAGATTCAGCTTGACCATTGGCTTGTGCATAATAAGGAGTTGAATGAATCAAAGTAATGTCATATTGGCTAACAAACTCCTTTACTTCATTCCCAGTGAAAACACTTCTTTGATCAGCTGTAATGGTTTGAGGAATACCAAATCTACTCATAATTTCTTTAATGAATTTAATCACTTTGGATTGTGTAACTACAACCATAGGTTTAGCTTCAACCCATTTTGTAAAGTAATCAGTAGCTACTATTACAAAAGAATGCTACTTCGAAGAATGAGGAAATATTTTTCCAATCAAGTCCATGGCCCAACCTCTAAATGGCCAAGGTTTTATTATTGAATTCAGTTCAAGGGCAGGCCTATGGCATATATTTCCATGCTTTTGACATGCTTGGCAGCCCTTTGCATACTCAATACAGTCTTTTAGAATTGTTGGCCAGTAAAAACCATGTCTTCTAATCAACCATCTCATTTTAACACCTCAATGATGAGAACCACATGTTCCTTCATGAACTTCACCCATAATTCGAAGCGTTTCTTCTTTACTAGGGCATCTTAGTAGTAAACCATCTGAACTTTTCTTGTACAAATCTGCATCATACAAGACATACTTCAATGCTTTGATTCTTATTGATCTTGAGGTTTTTATATTAGGATTTTGAAGATAATCCTTTATAGGTGTCCTCCAATCCTCTTTTTGAACATCAACTTCATTTATTTCAATTGGAAAACCTCTTTCCAATAATGAAGGTCAAATCCTTCTTTTGTTTTCAAAGCACATTTCCATGCTCCATGGTATCTCTTTGAAGCCAAAGCAATTTGAGCTAAGTCATTTGCCTCTTCATTCAAGAATCTAGGAACATAGTCAATAAAGACATCTTGAAAATTGCTAATTAAATGAATTGCATTAGCATAATAAGGCAATAAAACTGAACTTAAGCACTGGTAATCCCCTTTAACTTGTTTAATGACAAGTTGGGAATCTCTCATAACTTCAATTATCTCAGCTTTTCATTCTTTATGAATTTCAAGTCCAAAAATCAAAGCCTCATATTAAGCCTGATTATTGGTAGTATTTTGTTCCAATCTTAAACAAAATTTAGTTTTAACTCCCTTTGGTGACTCAATCACTACACCAATTCCAGAGAAGTGAGTGGTCTTCGAACCATCAAACCACATTCTCTATGGAGCAAATCCCATATTATTTGCTTCAAGGCATTGCTGCAAAATTTCTTGGGGAGGATGATCAGCAAGAAAATCTGCCAAAACTTGGCCTTTTACAGCCTTTTGTGGCATATAAATAAAAGTGAATTCTGTTAAGGCCAAAATTCATTTCCCAATTCTATTATTCAACAAAGGTCATGATAACATGTATTTTATAATATTGAACTTAGACAGTACAATAACTTCTCTTGGAAGTAAATAATATATAAGTTTCATTGCTGCAAAATACAAAGTAAGACATAATTTTTCAATGGCCGAGTACTTCTGCTCAGTTTCATTCAAAATTCTACTTAAGTAATAGACAACTTGTTCTCTGAAATTCTCATTGTCTTGAGCCAACAGACTTCCAATAGAATCTTCAGCAGCCGAAATATAGAGTTTCAAAGGCTTATCCATTGTGGGTGGCATCAACACTGGTGGATGAACCAAATATTGCTTTATTGCTTCGAAGGCATTCTGGTGTTCTTCCAACCATTTGAATTCTTCTCCACCTTTCAATTTCAACAAAGAAGAGAAAATCTTAGTCTTCCCTGCAACATTAGAAATAAACATTCGAAAGAAATTCAGTTGTCCTAGGAACCTCTGCAATTCCTTTTTATTTGAAGGAGGCCTTGCATCAATAATAGCTTTGGCCTTATTTTTATCAATTTCAATGCCTTTATGGTGTACAAGATAGCCTAAAAAGTTTCCAGATGAAACTCCAAAAGCACACTTTTGATGATTCATCTTCAACTTATAATATTTCATTTTTTTTAAAACTTTTTCCAAGTTTTGAATATGAATGTCCATACTATTAGACTTAATGGCTATATCATCAATGTAACATTCAAGAAAATCTCCAATCATGTCGTGAAATATAGCATTCATAGCTCGTTGGTATATAGCACCAGCATTTTTCAACCCGAATGATATCACAATCCATTCAAAGGTGCCTATACTTCCAGGACATCTAAATGCAGTTTTATGGACATTTTCTTCAGCTATGTAAATTTGATTATAACCTGAATGCCCATCCATAAATGACATGATTTGATGTCCTGCCACTCCATCAACCAAAAGGTCAACAATTGGCATTGTGTATTCATCCTTTGGAGTTGCTTGATTTAAATTTATGAAATTAATACAGACTCTCAATTTTCTGTTTTTCTTGATGACAGGAACAATATTGGATACCCACTCTACATACCTTGCAGTTCGAATGAAACCAGCCTGCAACAATCTTTCTACTTCTTCCTTGATCTTTGGAATAATCTTGGGTGCTAATCTCCTTGGCTCTTGCTTGAATGGCTTGAAGCCTTCTTTCTTTAATTAGCAGTCTGTGCTCCACTAATGACCTGTCTAGTCCTGGCATTTCACTATATTCCCAAGCGAAGCAATCTCTATACTCCTTAAGCAAATTAATAATTCTATTTTTACTATCACTATCTAACAAACAACTAATAAATGTAGTCCTATGACAATTATCATTATCACTTAAGTTTACTTCAATCAAGTTATTAACAGAATTCAAACATAAATTAGAAGTTTGTTCAGTTTCAACTGCAATGTCAAAATCGTTTGAAAAAGACTTCATTGCATCTTCATCTTCTTCATTCATTCCAGTCAGCCAGCACTGTTTCTTCACCTGCAAGTTTGAATTGAATGGCTTGAACAACCACTCTTTGTAAGGCCGCATACACATCCTCATTTCCTACTCTTTTGAGTAGATCACTCATGATTTTCTACATGCTCATTAAGGACCACAATCTGGTCCCAGCAGCTGCATTAAAGCCTTATCTAAGTCTGATTCTTTTTTAGATGACAAAAGTTTGTTTACATCTACTGGGCCAATTGGTTCTTCATACAGTTTGGCCTCCAACACATTTAAATCAGCTATAAAAGGCTTTTTGTCAGCTTCCACCACTTCAAACTCTGCGTTGTCATTCAAAAATATTAATTGTTGATTCATAGATGATGGAACACACTTATTTGAATGTATCCAGTCTCTTCCTAACAATGCATTATGGTTTGAAGAGCTTTCCACTATAAAAAATGCAGTCATGGTAATCTTTGATCCAATGGTCAATTCTACAGGCATTATACCTCGGGCTTTCTTCTTATTTTCTGAGAATCCAGATATAATGACTTCTGTAAAAACCATCCTCTTAGGATCTAAATTTAGTTTTTTCAAAATACTAATTGGCATCACATTAACTGCAGCGCCATTGTCTATTAGCACCCTTTTTAAAGGACAACCATTTATATGGACTTTAACATATAAAGGCTTTAAATGTTTGATCATTAGCAATGTTGGCTTAATAAAGCAATAATACTTACCATTGGCAACATCTTCACCATTGGAACAAACTATCTCAGGGCAATACCCTTGATTGTCTTCGATATCGCCTTCATTGATCTCTTTTTGATTTGGCTCGCAGCAAATTTTGTTGGCAAAGTAAATGTCATATTAACATTCACTTCATTTTCTTTGAAATTAAAGTCATCTTCTTTTTTGGTTGGCTTTCCTTCATCTACTATACCCATTTGAACATCTTTCGAAGCATCTTCATTAATTTGCATGGCTTCCTTATATTGAGAAATGATTGAAGCCAAACGATGTTCATCAATTTTTCTTTAATTATCCCCATCATCTTCAAGAATATCTCGGTTAAACCTAGGATTAGGTTTTGAACCATGAGGACTCTTAATGATTTTCATTTCTGGAAACTCCTGCATTCTTACAGTTAAGTTTTGTGCAGTAGTATATTTTCTTTACAATCTTCTTTTCTGAGTCCTACTAAGGAAAGGTCTATATTCCAGTTCTTGTGTCTTAGGATGCTTCAAAACAAACCAATTATTGACAGGAACTCTAGGAGGAACTACAAGATTTGGTTTTCGAAGAGATTTAGAATCATGTTCCTCTTCGAACCTTGTATTTCTTTTAAAAACATGATCCGGAACACATCGTTTTATGTTTGGCTAATTTGGGTTAGCAAACTTTTGAGTTTTGACTGGTTTACCAAATTGATGCCATGATCTTTTAGGAATTTTTTCATATGATTCATTCATATACCCTGGTCGAATGTATTGAAATTTCTTTTTGCATTCATTATTTGGGTTGAATGGACCATATGAAAATTTGTGATGAGGATAATTAATAAATTGAGATTTGTTACCAAACATTTTACCTTTACCTTTACCTCTATACCTTTGCCTCTCATTGATTTCGCTCTCTTCAGAATTAGCGACATCATCACTTTGTGCATAGTTTTTTCCACACTTTATGCATAATTGCTTCATAACATCAGCAATGGGTTTCGAAGCAATAGAATCGAATGGGTGCTTAGTGATAGGAAACTCTGCTTCAGTCTCAGATCTGGATCGAATTATCACGCCTTGTGTCTGAGGAATGAAGTCTAATTTTTTCCAGCACTTCTTTGGTGGTATTTCAGCATTATGCATTTCCACCGATGCTTCCTTCAAAGCAACAGTGTTAGATCCTCCAGATGCAAACTGAGTACTATTTTCTTCTGATTGCTTTGAAGATTTTTCCTTTTCACTTTGCATTTGCTGCAAAAGAAATTTTATGAAGGAAACAACATTTAAACCATAATATGATGCATTTAATTTATAATAATTCTGATTTCTAAACAGATCACTATCAGAATTCTTTTGTTTTGCAAAACATATATTATGATTTTCTATTTCTACTTCATCTATGGAAGGAAAAGGATTATTGTCTACAGCCATTACTTCTTTTCCATTTTCTGGAAATTTCAAATTTCCTTTTTGTATTTGTTCTTGGATAACATTCCTGAACACAACACAATTATTCGTGGCATGTCTCCATGAGTTATGCCACTTACACTATTCTTTTTTATTTATTTCTTCAAAACTAGGAATTTTATGACATTTTGGTAGTCTAATAAATTGACCACTCAACATAAGATCAAATATAGCATCTGCCTTAGAAATATCAAAAGAATATTGCCTTGAACTTTCATTCGAGGCATTCTTTTTGGCTTGTTGATTTGTAACACTTTCAACTTTAACTAAAGCATCGCAAATAAATGTAGTTTTTCCACTATCTCTGCAGCCTCAACTTCATAATTTGGGTCAAAATAGTAGGTTTTAAATGACGAGGTTTGCCTTTGAGACTCTTCTTTTAATAGTGACTCATACCTAGTCACTTTAGTTGTTAATTCTAATAAGTCTCTAAACTCTACACCATCAAATTTCTTTCTCAATTCGAACTCCAGACCATTTTGACCAAGTTTAACAAATTCAATCTCAGGAAGATTAATCCTACACTTGTTCTTTGCTCTCTTGAATCTATTAATGAATTGAGAAGCCCTTTCATCAGGCCTTTGTCTAAATCTGGCTAAATCAGCCATTGAAATCTCAGGATCAGTTCTGAAGAATTGAGCATGGAACATTTCCTCTAAATGGACCCAAGTTTGAATTGAACCAGAAGGTAAGTTCACATACCAAGTAAATGCATTTCCTGTTAAGGAATTTGAGAACAATCTAAGTTTTAAGAAACCATTATTCCCAATCTCTCCACATTGGCCTGAAAATCTACCCACATGTTCAATTGTGGATTGTTCACCTTCTCCAGAGAACAAAGAAAATTCAGGTACTTAATTTATATCCTCTTGGGAATTCAAAAGTCCTATCAATCCAATCCGGATAAAGTTTTCTATAAATAGTAATCTGCATTCCTCTCGTCAATGGGCCATATGCTTCTTGAATAACTTCAAGAATTTGGTTTCTTGTAGTCATAACAGGCTGATTATCATTATTCAACCTATTATTTCCTTGGTTTGGAATGGCTCTAGGTCGGTCATGATGATTCCTATTGCCGATTCCATTCCTTCTACCCCTCAATCCCCCAGGCTCAAAAGGGATACTTTCAGGTGTTACATTTGATTCGAAGGGTTGAGTTTGTGGTCTCACTGTTTCACCAACAGTATTATTAGACCTATCAAATTGGTTGAAATCCATTCTTGGGAAATGATTATTTGGCTATACATTAGCTACCCCTTCTCTCGTTGTTCCAAATAAAGGATTGATATTTGAAACATGAACATGGCCACCATTAACCCTTTGATTAGGCACACTTGTTTGGCCTGTTCGCACATTTTGACCATTTAGTGGCTTATATGACTCAACATAATTCAAAGTTGATCTTGGGAAGTAGTTATTTGGCGCAACATAAGCCATTCTTTCTCCCACTGGTTCGAATAAAGGATTAGTAGTTGGAATTATCACATTGTTATTGTTATTTCTTTGATTGGGCACATTCATATGGCCCATTGGGATATTCTGACCATCAAGCGGTCTAGGAGATTCAATTTGACCTTGCAAAGGCCTCAAACCATCCAACCCCCCCGAGTGGAATTCCAAATGTAGGCACATTTGCATGACCTCTTGGGATATTTTGGCCATCTAATGGCCTTGGTGGCTCACTCTGGCCTTGTACAGGCCTCAATCCATCCAACTCTCCATATGGAACTCTATATACAGAATTTTGTCCTGCACTGTGATATTCCGATCGTTTCTTATGAGTTGTGTTCGTCGAAGTACATTATTCCTAACTTCGTCACTTAAGGGAAGCATTCTAGGAATTTCTTTGACTAAATCCTGACTGAGACAAAACTTGTTGCAACTGTTGATTTGTCTCTTTCATTTCTTTTAGCACTGGCTTGAATGCATCAATTATCATGCCAACAAACTATGGCAATTCACTTGCATTATTGCCAACAGGATTTTCATTTATATTTTGATAAGCTTCAACCATTGAATTCACTTCATCTCCGAGTAAATTCATTTTTGGGATACTTTCAAGGCCATCATTTGGCCTATCTTCATTTTGATTCGAAGACACTGTTTGCTTAGATCTTCTTGTCATCATGATTTTTATTCAAAATTCCCTTTTGAGTCCCACCGGGCGTGCCAAAAAAGATGTTTGGTCCGGAAATCTTCAGTATGGCTGACTTGCGATTTGTAATATTTTTGAATTGAAGAGGGGCGTGCCAGAAAAGTTAACCTTACCACTTTTCAAGAAGATTGACTCGAAGAAAGCCAAACTGACTTCTAAACAGGCAACTATGTGAATGATTCGAATTGCCTTAATGAAGAGGACTTTTAATACTTAGGAAAATTAATGAATCACAATGAAAACAGAATAAAACAGAAATAGAATGTATTGAAGAAACCACATAATCATATTAATACCTCCATTTCTGGTACAACAACTTTACGACTTCTGTTAAAGCTCTTTAATACAAGGAAGTGTTTGGAATATGGATCTTAAAACTAAGTTATCTAAACTAGGCTTAATTACATAGACTAAGTTATAGAATCTGGGTGTCTGAAATACAGGGAATGCTGTAAAGTAAATTAAAGTAAAGATAAGACACACGTTGGTGTGATTGATGGTTGAAGAACCGGTGGTTGAGGAACCTGGTGCAATGAGATATCTTCCTCTATTTATGGACTTCAGAGTAACTGTCCTTGAATTCCCATTGGCTACTGCGATGCCATGTGGCTAAATTTGCATTTAATCTCTCCAGACTTTCAACGAATCATGTTATGCCATGTGACTAATTGTTGAGCCTTGATTACCTCTATATTTTCTTTTCAAATTCAAATGTCTGAACTTTAATTGCTCCCATCAGAGAAACTTTCGAATAACTGCTGTGATTCAAAATAAATAACTGCTAAAACAGTTAATAGTAGTTATTTATTTGAATTTCAAAATTTCTATTACGCAGGAACTTAGAATCCATCAAATAGTTTGGCTTATCACATAAAAACTGTTTCTTGGCGGTTATACACTCTTATAATATTCAAAACTTTAAAATTTAATCATTTCCAGAGGAAAAAATTAAATAAATTAATAGGAAACTGCTTTGCCTCGAAGAGGTAAAGTCAGTAACCGCTCCTGATAACCGTTTTTCTTCTTCGAGGCAAAAATAAAACTTAAGAAATTCATTTTCCATGTCATTAAATTGCCTCCACGTGCCTTTAATCTATTGGCATGCAAAGATTGAGTGTAAACAGATTTACATTAATGAAATGAAAGTAATATTTTTTTTTCTTTCAAGATTATAAAAATGATTGGTGTATGTGAGATGGGTGAAATATTATCGCTTTTTTTTCCCCTTCACTCCAACGGACTTTCTATAGTTGATTTTTTTAATGTTAGTCTTATGACTTCAAATCAACTTTGTTGTATGGTTTTGATGATAACAAGCATTGTCTTGTGTTAATGATTTGCATCTTAGTGTAAATTTGCAAGATAGTAACCAAGATAACAATGAGGCAAGGTAGGCAAAGCTAAGCTCAAACATGAATTTGAAGATATGGAATAATTGCTTAATCACTATGGCTGTGTTTGGTTTGCTTGAATGGAATAGACTTGGGAATATAATGGAATGAAAAGATAAAGAATGGAATTGGTCATTCCATTAATTGTGTTTGGTACATCATTTTAAATGCTAGAATGGAATTACTTTTCAATTAAATTTTCTAAAATACTTTCAATGAAATAAAATATTTCCAATTATTAAAAATATTCCTAATTGTTTAAATTAGTCTGATTTTAAATTAATTTGTTTCACAACACGTCGCCAGAGAAGATGACATGAAAAAAATTTCCGACGATTATTCCGGAGAAGATAACTGGAAATTAGTCTAATGCCTTTCTTCATTTGCCTTTTCTTTTCTCTCTCTCTCGAAGCACGGGGCTTATGATTTATTTAGTTTTTAATTTTGGCAGAGAATGGAATGATCATTCCTCTCTATTTTGGAGGGAATGACTATTCCCATATAGGAGGGAATGGATTCCATGAGGGAATGACCATTCAATTCTTCATGGGCAAACAAACAGCTTTAAAAAGATTGGGAATGAAATCATCATTCCATTCCATCCCTATTCTCATGTACCAAACGCAGCATAAGGATCATGGAGCAAAGAGCTGTGGCATTGTGGAAGTTCAAGGATGAAGCCTAGTACAAAAATATGCTGTAACAGTTAGTGCAACGGCTAGTCTGTTCGACGGGGCCTCAAGCCGTTCGAACAGGGTTATGCTAAAAAGTGTAAAACGACTAGTTTTTGAATTCCAATAGCCATATTTGACCATATGCTTATTTATACTCAATCTTTTGGTCTTATTTGGACCAATTATCATACACAAACATACTACAACTTAGTATACATCAATCTTGGGTGAAGTAGCCAAAGAATCATCATTCTCTCTTGAAACAACTAGTGCTATTTTTTAGAGATATTAGTGTGAGCTTCATTTTGTATTTATCTACTTTTTGAGGAGTTTATCTTTGTACACAATGAATCTTCATCTCTATATCTTGGTTGTGAAAGGATTGGGCTATACCTTTGTTATAAGAAGTTGGGTTTGCACCTTTGGGAAAAAGGTTTGATCTTCACCTAGAAAAAAGGTCATTGGAAGGTTTGATCTCTATCAGTTAAAGAGATTGGATTTTTCTATCTTGACCTGGAAGAAGATAGTGTTGTAAAGGTTTGATCTTTATCTTGAAGAGACATCAATAGTGGAATGGAATCCTCGAGCGGAGTTCTTAAGGTGTAGATGTAGGCGGAGTCCGAACCACATTAAAATCGTTGCGTTTGATTTCTCCATCCCTCTACTCTCTTACAATTTATATTTGTTCATTTGTGCTTAATTTTACATAAATTGCTTAACATTATTTATTTGAGTAAATTAGTTTTAAATTCTTCTATTCTCGATCATAGTTTGCCTTAGACCCTATTCACCCCACTCTAAGATCAATACTTGGGACAACATTTAATATTTTCACCAATTCATCTCTTCTTCCTCTCATGCAAAGTCCATCATTCTTTCTCTCTCTCCCCCCTAATAAGACACTGTCCAAAACTCATTTGCCAAGTCATTCTTAGATTTTAACTTTGAAGAGTGAGAAACCAAAATCAAATTTGAATTTGACATATAAAGTGTTTGTTGGAGCATGAATTTCTATGGCGGCTCTTCAAATTTGTTGCAAAATCATATTTTATTGATATGAAAGAAGACACACCCAGCAACAAATTAAGACTCAAACACCAAAAACACTAGATAGAACTGCACACCAAACTACCTTACAACACCCCATTCTGGCCAAAACACCAAAACAGACCAAAAAACCAAGACTAAGGGAGCCTCAGAACACAGACCCGACCAAAACAAACCCAAGAATACAATACAAAGATTGAAAACCCACCAGCCCATGCCACTAGGGTCCACCGAAGCCTCAATTTTTTTTTTCACCAAAACAGCAGCAAAACGCCGACATGAAACACAGATATCCCAACACCTGGCCACCCTCCACTCCAATCATAAAACAGAGGACAAGTACATCTTGATAACTACATATGAATACCCACCCAAAGCCTTAAAGAAAGAAAGATGAAACCACAAAAGCATCAACAAGACCAAACTAGAGCATTAAAGGAAATGAAACCCAAACCACCTGAGCAAACCTCATAAAGCATAACCCATACTGCAGACCAACCCCTTTTCATAATCTGAGCCTAACAGAACACATACAGGCCATCCTCTAACCCCCATGCCATCCTAAAAGAAACAAACCTTCCTAATAGCAAGCCTTCTATCCTTCTAACCCACTCCACCCTTCCACAACACCTCCATCATGTTTTGTGTGTGTGTATGTGTGTGTTTTGTTTGTTTGTTTGTTTGTTTGTTTTTTTTTTTTTCACCAGCACAAAAAATAAACTTATTGTAACTTAAAACAATCAGAACACAACCCATAGCTTCACAAACTGCACCAGGTAATAATTGTGCACCAAACCTCAACCCACACAGATGCCCAACCTTGGAAACACGGAAGCACAATATGCAGCAGAACATTGTGTATAAATGATTCTTTAACTAATGAATAATAACTTTGTATATAAAACATTGTGTATAAAACCTAGTGGGATGGGACAATTCAATATCCAAGAGACATTCAAACACGCCCTTAAATGATTCTTTAACTAGTAAAAGGCCAAAAAGAATGAAATTAATGAAAACTGAACTATGATTTTAAAGATCTCCCTAATATGAACAATTAATAAGTTTTCCAATGACATGCAGCTCCATTTACTATGTACATTCCCTCAACTTTAAACTTGCTAATGAGATGCATGTCAATATAACTTTTTATATGAAAATCAAATCGAAGTGTATTAGATTAGAAGAAATTGAAGTAAAATCCAACTCACTTCCACCTGATTACAAGTATGTGTATATATATATATATATTCTTATCATCGACCTTGAACTTAAGCAGATTGAGGGAAATATATTCTTATCATCGACCTTGAACTTAAGCAGATTGAGGGAAAGCTTCAGCACTGGCACTAGGTGTAGTAGACCTACTAACCCATTTCTCGGTAACAGAATTTGGTGAAGATGGCAGGCGCTGCATATTTTTAAACAACCAAACATGATCGGAATCTGGTGAAGTTGGTGGCCTTATACTCTTCAACACCCCAACATCATCCTCTGTTTCATACTCTTCACTCTCAATTCCTTTCAAAACCTCCAAAACCTCATCCATGGAAGGCCTCATTTCCTTATCCTGTTGCAAGCACCGGAAAGCCAGCTCTGCCACTGAAGTGCTCATTCTCCTAACCATAAGATTTGACTCGAACCCAAGACAAGGGTCAACCAACTCATCAAATGCACAATTTTGGATCTTGTTCATTGCAAAGTTAGCCAAGTTAATTTCATGTCTATTCCTACTCATATCAGCTGCTGGCATTGATCATATGAGCTCAATTAGAACAACCCCATAGTTATAAACATCGCTCTTATCAGAAAGCTGGTAACATTGATGATGTTCTTGGTCAAGATAACCAGTAGTCCCTTGTGGAGTTGTTGAGACATGGGTGCAATCAATGGGGAAGAGTCATGAGAGCCCTGTTAGATTGTATAGCTGTTAGTATAACAATTGTATAGCTGTGTATATACACAGTCAACTTCATAGCTGTTAGTTTACATTCTTCATTAGTTTCCTTATATTGTATTTGCTTATATAAGCCTCCGTATGTACATGTATTTCACACATTGAATATACAAAGACTAAGGTCTTTCTTCATGGTATCAGAGCAGGTTCTCTGAAACCTTCTTCTTTTCCGCTGCTCTCACGGTTCAGGCCATCAGGCAACCGTGTAGACTCATTTTTCATATTTTTCCGGCGAGCACATCACTGTTTGCCTTTGGTTTTTCATCTTCGTGAGCCTTAAACTGAATTTCAAGGCCACAGCAAGGTAGCCACTGTCGATACGAGCACGGCGATATAAACCTCGTCGCCGGAAAACACCTCACGCGCCGCCACGGGCCGTCAGAAGTTTGCGAGTGAGATCCACGCGCCACTGGTACAAGGAGCGTCAGATCCACGCGCCGAGAGTGAATACCACATGTCTTCTTCATTTAGGGCTGACGTCCGCGACCCTCGCCCCAGGGCTGACCTCTGACTGTTGACCGTTGACTTTTGACCTTTGACCGTTGACTTTGACTTTTGACCGAAAAATTTGATCAGGTGCTTTCTGACTTATTTTCGCATCCTGAATCCATTTTTGCTGTCTGTTTTTCGATTTGAAATTTAGATATGCCTCATGATGAGATCTCTCATCCTATTCACGTTATTTTTGATGGAGATAACTTTGCTCAGTGGTCTCAAGCCATGCGTAGTTATCTCAAAGGCCGCAAGTTGTGGCTTTATGTCTCTGGTGACCGTCCTATCCCAACCAAAGAGGAAAAAGAAACTGATTCTGCCTATGCCATTCGAGTGGAGGATTGGGAAAGTGCTAATCATCAAATCATCACGTGGTTTCGCAATACTTCTATTCCCTCCATTGTTGATGAGTTTGGCAATCTTGATATTGCAAAAGAAGTCTGGGATTTACTTGTTACTCGGTATGCTAGACCGAGTGGTGCACGCAATTTTAAGCTCACGCGCAAACTCTATCAGATTCATCAGGAACCAGGTGAGCACATCACTGTATACCACAGTCAGATGAAATCTATTTGGGATCAATTAACTGCATCTGAACCAGTCCTCTCTAATTCTGCTGACGCCAAATTGGTTTACTTTCACCGTGAACAAGGACGACTGTTTCAGTTTCTGATGGGCCTCCGTGATGAGTTTGAATCCGCCAGAAGCCATATTCTACATCAGAATCCTTTACCAACAATATCTCAAGCAATTCATGAGTTAGTTGATGATGAGACACGCCTTCAGACCAAACCCATCTCTCAGACTATGGTTCTTGCTACTTTAGCCTCTGTTCCGCAGACTGCTACTCCTGTTTTTCCTTCTGCAGGTTCTTCTAACTATGTTTCAAAGGGAAAAGGGAATAATTCCAGACGGCACAACAATAAAAAGCCTCTTATTATTTGCAGTTTTTGTAAGAACAAAGGTCATTCTGTTGAAGCCTGCTACACTCGTCAGCGTATTCTTCAGAACACTGCTGCCTTGACTCAGTCTGAATTATAAACTGTCGAATCTCATTCCGAGTCTGGTTCTACTTCATCACTATCTATGGCCGATTTACAGGATATGGTTAATCAAGTTCATCTTCCATCTTCCAGTGCATCCAACACTGCTCTTTCTATGACATCAGGTAATTTTCCTACATGGCTACTTGATTCTGCTTGCTGCAATCATATGACTTCTTCTACTGATGTTGTTTCTACACATACTACCACTTTTCTTCCTACCATATACACTGCCAATGGTTCTCCTATGCATGTCTCTCACCTTGGTACTATCTCTACACCAGCTTTATCTATTTCCAATGTTTATCAGATTCCCCAACTTACTCATAATCTTTTATCTGTTGGGCAACTTACTGAACTTGATTTTTCTTTAACCTTTTCTTCTATTGGTGTTGTTGTGCAGGATTCTCAGACGGGGCAGATCGTTGGGACCGCCCGTAAGGTCGGAAGGCTGTTTAAGCTCGTTTCTCTTCATCTCCCTTCTTCTCGCCTTTCTACTTCTGCTGTTTCTGGAACGAGCACTTCTTCTCTTGCTTTATGGCATTCTCGCCTTGGTCATGCATCTGTTTCTAGGGTTAAACAACTAGTTTCTAGGGGTTTGTTGGGTTCAGTTTCAAATAAAAGTTTTGATTGTATGCCTTGTCAATTTAGCAAGCAAACTGCTTTACCTTTTAATAACAGTGTTTCTCATGCTATTTCTCCTTTTGATCTTGTTCATTCTGATGTATGGGGTCCTTCTCCCATTCCTACACAGGGAGGGTCACGTTATTTTGTTATTTTTGTGGATGATTTTTCTCGATATACTTGGATTTATCTCTTCAAAAATCGTTCTGAACTTTATCAAATATATCGTGACTTTACTAAAATGATCGAAACACAATTTTCTAAACCCATCAAAGTTTTTTGATCTGATAAAGCCCAAGAATATAAAGCAAATGAATTTCTTGATATTCTACATCAATTTGGTACTCTTCCTCATTTTTCTTGTGCTGGCACATCTCAGCAAAATGGCAGAGCTGAGCACAAACTTCGACACATTCTCGATGTTGTTCGTGCTACCACTATTGCTGCTTCTACTCATTCTCACTTTTGGGGGGAAGCTTCTCTCACTGCTGTTTACACCATCAATCTGTGTCCTTCTCCTATTGTTCAAAATCAAACTCCTTATGATTTGTTGTTTGGTTCTTCTCCATCCTATGACTTACTCAGAGTCTTTGGATGTGTCTGTTTTGTTCTTCTTCAAGATCATGAACGAAACAAACTTCAGTCTCGTTCTCGATTATGTTGTTTTCTTGGGTATGGTATTGGTCAAAAAGGTTATAGGTGTTATGATCCAATCAGTAAACGTCTTCGTGTTTCTCGACATGTGATCTTTTGGGAACACAAAATGTTTCACAAACTGCCTCATGTCACTATTTCCTCTGTTTCCTCTGTTGATCCTATTCCTGATCTCTTTCCAACTTTTCCTGAGGAGTCTCCCCCTTTTATTCCTGATATACCTTCTACTGTGTCTGATGAGCCTCCAGCACCGATCTTCGACGAACCCACTGATACTGTTCCAGCTGTGGATCCTGTTGGTCCTTCTGACCCTCATACACCTCGCCGCTCTCATCGGGTAACTACACTTCCTTCTCATCTTCGTGACTTCCATTGCTTTTCTGCTTTTGCCTCTCTCCAGGAACCTCAGACTTTTCGTGAGGCTTCCTCTAACCCTTTATGGCAGCAAGCTATGAAAGAAGAGTTGGATGCATTACATAAGACAGGAACATGGGATTTGGTTGATCTTCCTTATGGTAAATCTGCTATTGGTTGTAAATAGGTTTATAAAATCAAGACTCGGTCAGATGGTACTATTGATCGCTACAAGGCTCGTCTTGTTGCCAGGGGTTTTACTCAGGAGTATGGGATTGATTATGAGGAGACTTTTGCTCCAGTGGCTCGACTTTCTTCTGTCAGGACTCTTATTGCCATTTCTGCAACTCGCAAATGGCCACTATTTCATATGGATGTCAAAAATGTTTTTCTTAATGGTGAACTCTCAGAGGAAGTCTATATGAAGCTTCCTCCTGGTTTTTCTCACCCTCCGGGGTTCCCTCACAGAGTCTGTCAACTACGGCGGGCACTTTATGGTCTTAAGCAAGCTCCTCGAGCCTGGTTTGCCAAATCAGTTCTACAAAATCTCAGCATGGTTTTTCCCCCAGTTCTTTTGATACAGCTCTTTTTCTGAGACGATCTGATCATGGCATCACTATTCTACTCTTGTATGTCGATGATATGATTATTACAGGGATGATATGCAGGGTATTCAGGATCTAAAGCACTTTCTTGGTCGACAATTCGAAATGAAAGATCTTGGTCCTCTTAATTACTTTCTTGGTCTAGAAATTTCTTCTTCTACAGATGGTTATTATCTTACTCAGGCCAAGTATACTTCAGATCTGATTTCTCGAGCCAGTATCACTGATAGCAAGATAGTCGACACCCCTATTGAGTATAACTGTCGCCTCAATTCTCATGATGGCGAACTCCTATCTGATGCTACTCTCTACAGACAGCTTGTTGGGAGTCTAATTTATCTCACTATTACTCGTCCTGACATTTCTTATGCAGTTCATGTAGTCAGTCAGTTTATGGCTGCACCTCGATCTCCTCATTATGCTGCTGTTCTCAGGATTCTTCGATATCTGAAAGGCACCATTTTTTATGGTCTTCATTTTTCTTCCCATTCTTCATTAACTCTTCAGGCATATTCAGATGCAAATTGGGCAGGTGATCCTACTGATCGTCGATCTACTACAGGATATTGCTTTCTTCTTGGTGATTCTCTTATCTCTTGGAGAAGCAAGAAACAAACAGTTGTTGCTCGTTCCAGCACTGAAGCAGAATATAGAGCACTGGCAGCTACCACAGCTGAACTTATTTGGTTACGTTGGTTATTACAGGATCTTGGCGTTGATTGCTCCACTGCAACTAAACTTCACTGTGATAATCGAAGTGCTATTCAAATTGCTCACAATGATGTCTTCCATGAACGTACTAAACATATTGAGATTGATTGTCACTTCATTCGTCATCATCTGCTTCAGGGTACACTCATACTTCAGTCTGTTTCCTCTCAGGATCAGTTAGCTGATATCTTCACCAAACCTCTTCCTCTAGGAACTTTTCGAGCTTTAGCTTCCAAACTCAAAATGGTTTCTCTTAAACCACCATGAGTTTGAGGGGGGATGTTAGATTGTATAGCTGTTAGTATAGCAATTGTATAGCTGTGCATATACACAGTCAACTTCATAGCTGTTAGTTTCCATTCTTCATTAGTTTCCTTATATTGTATTTGCTTATATAAGCCTCCGTATGTACATGTATTTCACACATTGAATATACAAAGACTAAGGTCTTTTTTCAAGCCCGAAATATGCAACTTTAACACAAAAGTTACTGTCCAGGAGAATGTTGTTGGTTTTCACATCCCGGTGTATGATATCAGTAGCATGCAGGTAAGCCAATGCCTCAGCAGTTTCTATGGCAATGCTCATACGGATAGGCCATGTGAGTGAACCAGGCTTTGCTCGATCACCATGGAGATGATCAGCAACAGTGCCATTGGGAATGAATTCGTACACAAGTAGGAGTTCTCTGCTGTGGCGCGAAGTACATCCATATAGGGAGACAAGATTCTTGTGGCGCAAGCGAGTGAGGATTTCAACTTCATTCATAAACTGCTCGCTTATTGCTGTTCTCATATAGGCGCTTGACTGCAACTTCCCGCCCGTCTTGGAGTTTGCCTAGTTGAGAAAAATCAAAGGTTTATAAATATGCAAATTCTAATTGTTACTAATGTTAATATGTGACATGGTCACAGAATTGAATTTTCAATCTTATTTACCATGGTATACAGTTCCAAAGCCTCCTTCTCCTAGCTTTTTGGTAGGATCAAAATTATTAGTGGCTTCTTTAAGTTCACTGTAAGAGAAGATGGGGACCCCAAAGTAGATAATGCCCCTATCAAGGTCTGATTTTGAGGCGGGATCAGCAGAAATATTGCTCATGGGGAAGTCAAATGAACCATGCATTTGTTTGGAGTGATGCTGGTGAATAAAGAAGACCAGGAAACAGATTATGAGGGAGGCAAGGAATCTAATACCTGAAGCCGAAAAGGAGAGTAAATAAGTTTTGAATGACGGCGCTGTCATTTCGAGATCAAACGAAATATAACCATACATTCAATGATTAAACTCCGTAAACGAACTTCCTAGGTCAATAAGACCTGTACATATTATATATATATATATATATATATATATATATATACAGAGAGAGAGAGAGAGAGAGAGAAAATGTTAAGAGTATGATGCAGAGAACATGTTAAAAATGGCTGAGAGATGCGCGTGGCAGAGGAACACCGATATCAGTCTCTACGCTAATGCGTAATGAGATTCGCACTTGGATGGCAATTTTTAAATTGCCATTGCGAACTTGCGAACTTGCGAAGTAATGTTGTCATTGCGAACTTGCGAAGTGATGTTATTCGGCCAATGGAAACATTACTTCGCACTTGGATGGCAATTTTTAAATTGCCATTGCGAACTTGCGAACTTGCGAAGTAATGTTGTCATTGCGAACTTGCGAAGTGATGTTATTCGGCCAATGGAAACTCAGGGACTATAATATTAATTAAATTTCTATTAGTTAAAATTTTTAAAAAACCCAGTTTATTAAATTTTTAGTTTCTTTTTAGCCCTTCTAATCTACATTTTTAATAAATACTTTATTTACAAAGTATTTTTAGTTAATTAACATTTAATAATATTTTAAATGTATTTTTAGTTAATTAGCTTGTATTTTAATAAAAAATTTAGGCAACTTTTAATGCTAAAAAATGACATTTAGTTAGGGTCACCTAGTGATGCTTACTAAAAATGACTCTTAGTAAGGATTATTGGATGACCCTAACTAAATGATATTACCAATTAGAATATTTTGAAATTTATTAAACTTTTAGCAAGGACCATTCAATAATCCTCACTAAAGGAACATTTAGCAATGATTTTTTTGACCCTCACTAAATTTTGGTTGCTAAAGCCAATTTTTCTTGTAGTGCAGGCAGCCATGGAGGAAAACTGTAAATTGGTAAAATGTTTTTCCTATCGAAGGTTCCATAGAGGCCAAGGACATGGAAGATAAGCTACATTTCTCTTTTGGAGTATATGGAAAGTTAGGAATGAAGCTTTGTTTAATGGCAAAATTTGGAATCCAAATGAATATAGGATATAAAGTGAAAGTGATGGAATAGAATTTGAAGCTGCCTTGGAAGGAGATCATACAATGATGCAAGGTATGAATTCGTGGCAACCCCATTTACAACCATTTCCAAAAATCAATATTGATGGAGCATGGCAGCAGACAAAGTCAGTAGGTGGAATTGGGGTGGTCATTCGTGATGCTTCTGGAGGTTTTATTGCAGGTAATTAAAACAAAGTTTATTGAAAAAGTATCAAGTGCTGCAATGGTTAAGGCTTATGCTTTGAGAGTACTTAAGGGAGAGCCAATCTTCACAGAAGATCTCAATTTCATGCATCATAGCTGAACGCCCAAGCTCACAATCATACACAGCTTTGGCATTGCCGGCCTTCGATGATGACGTTTTGTAGCCACCAACTTGGCTGTGCTGATTTTGTTGGTAGAAGATCACTAGTCCTATGTTTCTGTTTTCAATCTATAAAGATCGTCTTCCGAAAAAAAAAAAAAAGTGTTTACATGGAGGCCTAAGCAGCAGAGGAAATTTTAACTTATTAAGGGCATGTTTAATGGTCTTGTGTATTGAATTCCAAATGGTTTTCCAATGCATTTTGAAGGCACCAAAAGCCATCTTCATTAAAGAAAATGGAGCCCATCAGCTAAATTTCTAAGAAATAATCCCTATATTTGTGATGAATAGACTCATTTTGAATGTTGCCGTTAAAAATTAAAATCAGCTAAATTCAAATGCTATATAGAACACAATGGGATAATTAAATTTCAATGGGGCATCTAAATAAACACCCCAAAAAAATAAAAATAAAAATAAAAATAAAAAATCCTAATTCTTAAAACATTTGACTGAAGAGTTACGTTACCTAGGCCTAGTGTCACGGCCTTAATTATTTCGCCCCTTGACAGTGCGGCCTTAGACACTTTACTCGCCAAGTAGAAGTGCTAAGTCAGCCTTTCCTAATCCAAAATGCCAAGTATGCAAGAAGAGAATTAGCAAGACATTTAGAGTTTGAGTGAATAAAAGTGTATTGCTTGAATAAAGAAAGAATACAAAGAGAGAGATTGATAGCTTTACAACTTGAGGGCTTGAATGCTTTTAGAGGTGAGGAGCAAATGAGCTCCCTTAACTTATTTATAGCCTACAAACAATGTTCTAGAAAGCTACTAGAATGTACATGTTCTAGACATTTCTATGTACACATGCTTTAAACAAACCTACAAGCTTCTAGGGTATTCTAAACCCATATGTATCACATGCTATTTACAATAGTCCTAGAATATTCTAGAGACTCTTCACAATGTGGAGCTTTTAGCCATCTTTCCATATTTTTCTAGAATTTTCCCAAGCTTGCTCCAATACTCTAGAATGTTCTTGAACTTCCTATGTATGCCACAACCTTCTAGAAACTTCCAAGACTATCTCCAATATTCTAGAAGGTTCCAGAGTATTCTAGAACACTCTAGATAATTCTCGAAGCTTCTTTTGTCTTCTAGAAAGTTCCAAAAGGTTCTAGAACATTCCCCGTGTGTGTAAGACTTTCTAGACTTTTCTAGAAAGTTCCAAGAATTTCTTTCCCTTAAATTGCTACTTTTGCATACCAAATGTGGCGGGTCGTTACACTCTCCCCCACCCATTCTGTCGACGCCCTCGTCGACACCCTTACTTAATGTTAGGTGAGAATGATTATAACTTGGAGACGAGCCTCGTACCTTCACCCATGGTTTGTTGCAACTGCAAGAGTCTCTGTCTTCTTGCCCCGGTTGTTGCCTCCGCTGCGTGGCCCTTCTCTTTTTTCTCTTGACAGCCTTCGTTGCCTCCTTCCTTGGTGGCAACCCCCTTAGCTGTTGCATCCCATCCTTAGCATCTCCTACCACTTGCATGGAAGAGATAACCCTGGCGCTGGACGTAATCCCGGTCTTCGTAGGGACTATGCATGATGCACCTTCCTCAAAAATGGCCATGGAATGTATGAAAGGTATGGGAACTGCCCTGACTTGCCCGAAGAAGTCCATTCCCAGAACCATCTCGTGGTCGTCCATCTCGGCCACTGTAAAATCAACCTTCCCACTCCATAAACCAATGTGAATAGTCACCCCATGCGCTACACCGTGTAGCGGCTTTGCCTTAGAATTGACTGCCTTGAGCCATCCTCGCCCCTTAGAGATCCTCAAGCCCAGTCGTTTTGCCTCTCCCATTGAGACAAAGTTATGCGAAGCCCCCGTGTCTATCAAGGCCCTTGCCGCCTTCCCGTTGACACTCGCTTGGACGTACATCAGCCCCTTGCTCCCTCGAGCTTTGGGTGCTGTCTTGGCTTCCATAGCCCCCAACAATTGGAGTGCCCCTACTCGGACTTCCTCTTCACAAACCTGTTCTTGTTCCTGTCCCCGCTCGATCAAAGCACTGAGTGCCTTCCTCTTCGGGCAATCTCTAGCCATGTGAGGTCCGTCACACAAAAAGCATTTAAGCTTGGGCCTAGACTCCCTCGCGTCCTTCTTGCCCTCCCGTTGGCTTTGGAACTTGCCCGACCCCTTCCTTGAGTGGGAACCGTTGGAACCCCTTAGCCTCTCATCCACGTCGCATTCGTCCTCACTACCCACGGATGTCGCCTGTTTGGGGGAGTTTCTCTTCCCATAGTCAACCAACGACTCTGCTACGGCCATGGCTGTGGCAAGATCCCGAACCCCGCGTCGGCGCAACTCTTGTTCAGCCCATGGTTGTAGACCATCCATGAAGTTGAAGAGTAGCTCGGCATCAGCTATGTCCGGGATTTCCAACGTCAAAGCTGAAAATTCCTTCACATAATCCTGAACTGTCCCCGTTTGTCTTAGCCTTTTCAGATTTTTCCTAGCAATATAGGCTACATCCTCTGGGTAGAATTGCTTCTTAATCTCATTCCTAAAAGCATCCCAAGTATCGATGGAGCACGTACCTCTTTCGATGTCTGCATAGCGTCGCCTCCACCACAGAGTAGCCGTATCAGTTAGGTAGAGGGTTGCCGTGTGTACCTTCATATGCTCATCCGTGATATTATCAGCTTTGAAATAACGCTCCATGTGCCACAAGTAGTTATCAAGCTCCTTGGCATCCCGCTTGCCATCGTATGATTTGGGCTTGGGCACTTCCACCCTAGTAGTGCCCACAGTGGACATCGCTCCCGCTGCCATGGCCCTTCTATAAACAGCCCACTCCTGTCGCATCTCATCCATTTGGGCCTTCACACCAAGTGCCTCATTAACTTGAGACTGGAGATTAGCAAGCGTACCTTGAATTTGGGACTTGAAGGCTTCCAGCTCTAGATGTTTCTCCCGTGCTATGGAGTCGACGGCACCAAGCACGCTACCCTTTAGCTCTTGGAGTTGTTCCCCAACACCCTCCAAGGTTTGCTCGGCTATGTCATGACGATCCCATTCGTCGGCCATTGCTAACTCCACCTTAGCTAGTCGGCCCTCCATAGAGTTGCTCACATCTTGAGACTTGTCCTTCCCCCGCTTTGCCCCGCCTTCTTTGCCCGTCGCCTCTTTACCCCGTGTAGGAGGGAGCACTTGCTCGCTAATGGTTTCCTCTTGGCCCGAGTGCGACATGCTTCTCTTCGTTGCTCACGAACGTTGGCTCTGATACCACTTGTCATGGCCTTAATTATTTCGCCCCTTGACCGTGCGGCCTTAGACACTTTACTCGCCAAGTAGAAGTGCTAAGTCAGCCTTTCCCAATCCAAAATGCCAAGTATGCAAGAAGAGAAGTAGCAAGACATTTAGAGTTTGAGTGAATGAAAGTGTATTGCTTGAATAAAGCAATAATACAAAGAGAGAGCTTGACAGCTTTACAACTTGAGAGCTTGAATGCTTTTAGAGGTGAGGAGCAAATGAGCTCCCTTCACTTATTTATAGCCTACAAACAATGTTCTAGAAAGGTACTCGAATGTACATGTTCTAGACATTTCTATGTACACATGCTTTAAACAAACCTACAAGCTTCTAGGGTATTCTAAACCCATATGTATCACATACTATTTACAATAGTCCTAGAATATTCTAGAGACTCTTCACAATGTGGAGCTTTTAGCCATCTTTCCATATTTTTCTAGAATTTTCCCAAGCTTGCTCCAATACTCTAGAATGTTCTTGAACTTCCTTTGTATGCCACAACCTTCTAGAAACTTCCAAGACTATCTCCAATATTCTAGAAGGTTCCTGAGTATTCTAGAATACTTTAGATAATTCTCGAAGTTTCTTTTGTCTTCTAGAAAGTTCCAGAAGGTTCTAGAACATTCCCCGTGTGTGTAGGACTTTCTAGACTTTTCTAGAAAGTTCCAAGAATGTCTTTCCCTTAAATTGCCACTTTTGCATACCAAATGTGGCGGGTCGTTACACTAGGCCTAGCTTCACTCCCAGTTTATTATTCCCTACAATAAAGGAACGATTCTGTAAGTTCAAACAATTAGACTGAAATGAATTGATGTACAATAAGCGGCATGATCTGTAACTTTAACTAAATTATATACAATTATACAAATAATAGTAAAAATTATAATCTGAATCTAATATAGAACTCACTGCAAAAGAATAAATTAGAAAGCTGAGAAGTTAAACACTATATGTATTCAATCATATACTTTCATGTCTTTCTTTACCTTTATCACATTGAAAATTTCCTTGGCTGTCGATATAACATTGGCTTCCTTTATAGTAAAATTTGAAACAAAATTCGGACAAATGCACTTGAAAATAGATATCAGCAGCCGGTAGTGAGAACAAATGATCGTTTATGCGGGTTATGCTCATTGGAGTCTGAATGGTTGAACATTGAGGAAGCGGAAGTGGTGGTCTTATCTGGGGGTGACCATGGAATGACCAGTTGCACGCACCGCTACTGATATAACTAAAATATGTATGAGGAGTGCCGTAGCATTGTGACTGCCTGACTGGGTTAGGTTGGAGGTGGTGTTAAAAGAAATAGAATGAAAGAGAAAATTCTCTGAGGATTTACATGTGCATGTGTCTCTGAAGTGGTCAAGGACCCATGATTGGTTATGAATTCTAATGTTAGCTGCAGGAGAGATGCTTACCACATGGTCCACATCATACCATTCTCCTCCACTCTCCAATTGGATCTTCTGTATTAGTTCAGAACAATTGTCTACCGTGAGCCTCCCGTATTCATCCATATGATCCGGATTCTTACAGTAGAAAGGTGGGCACTTTATGTCGTCACTCTGTTTTTCTTCTTCTTCTTCTTCAGCCGAGTGAAGAAGCAGAGGATGAGAGAGAAGAAACAAAACTAAAAAATACGAAGAAGGAGCAATTTGAAATGATATTCCTACGTCCAACAACAAAAACAAATACTTAACACCAACACCAAGAAGAATAAACTTGGATGGGTTTATATCATTTCTTCTCTGGTTTCTAGCTGCTCAGTATATGGACTTGTTTATGTGTATTACACCCTACTTGACTTGGAATTTGGTAAAGCAAGACTTGGGAAATAGACCATGGGAGGAAAATTAATAGGTAAGTCTCTCTTCATTACCCAGGAATTGAAATGATAAAC
Organism: Hamamelis virginiana; assembly: GCA_017140935.1. Classification (NCBI taxonomy): domain Eukaryota; kingdom Viridiplantae; phylum Streptophyta; class Magnoliopsida; order Saxifragales; family Hamamelidaceae; genus Hamamelis; species Hamamelis virginiana. The sequence continues at coordinate 35,463 of JAESVK010060599.1, forward strand.
CTAACTTACTAAACTTCGGGAAAATCTAGGGATAAAGCCAAAAGATAAAACACTTATTGAAGATTATTACAGAGGAAAATTATATAATGATAAAAGTTCAAGTGATTGGGTTAGTAGCATCTATAAAGACTCTCTTCTCCAACAATTAGTCTTATCTGTAAATTTCAACATCATGGTGTCATTGAGGTTGACAACAAGGCCTGTTTGCCCAAACTTAATTGGAGCCTGGCCCATGTGGATTCTTTGTGGGTGGGCTACCTTAAAAGCATATTATAAAAACTTTAGCAACGACTCAATTAATCCATCATCTGCGAAGAGGTTTCATCATCTGTGGTGGCATTAGGAAAGGTAGATATACTTTCTTCTAGCAAGGGATTAAATGGGTGATGCAACGGGATATTGAGAAATCGCAAGAACTTCCACGAAACTCGTTGATTTTCTAAAAAAAAAGTACCAAGCATTATGGGTATCTAGAAATTATAATTCAAAGAGATACTAAAAGCTAGTAAAAAAAAGTGAAAGGAAAATTTTTATTAATTCATAAACTGAATTGCCAAGATGGCTACAAGCATACTTATACTGGAATTAACCCTAGAAACCATAATACAGCTGAAATAGGAAAAAACTGAATAAAAATAAATTTTGCCAAAAATGGAAATGTATAAAATAAAGCCAAAACATGCTAATATAAACCCAAAGGATCTTCATGGAGCTTACGGTTCGTCAAACAGACTTTTGTAGGAAAAGTAATTGACGAAATCTTTCCAAAATTAAATAGCAAAATCATTTAATTGAAAGCCTAAACAAAGGAATTCAGGTAAAAAACGATGTACATCACAGCCAAAGGCAAGTGTGAGTTTCGATTGTCTCACTGTTTTCATTCGACCTACCAATTTTCACGCAATTCCATCTATTTGTCCAATTGGTCCATAAAATTTTGGACCATAATCCCAATGTGTTTATCATCAATGGGTCATCCATAACGGCTCTAAGGTCAATTTTCGGTTCCATGACTGTGCCAAAGTTGGCCCCATACGTAAGGTTATCCATGGTTCTCTTATGAGGAATGAAGTTCTGCTTCAGGCCGAAAACCTCCCTTTTGACCTCCTGTCCAGTATTAGAGAGTTCATCACAGCCGCCCCTACCCAAATTCACGCATCTGGGAGACTCGCACGGATTGCCTCACATGGAGAGGCTATAAAAAAGCTGATTTCTATTCTAAAACAGCCTATCCTAATTGCTCCATGATTTAACCACTTTCTCATGATCTGATCAATTGTAGAAGATTAATAGTGTCCAATTGTACGTAGAAGATTAATTTTAGGATTCCTTGGCATGATACCTATCTGCCATCAATTCATAGTAACCCCATTCACGATAATAACCAAACCGATGTTGGACAAATATTTCAACATTCCTCCTCGCATACAGCCCGGATGTACACGGGCCCACGAGTTTCTGGATAAAGAGGCCCTCCTCGGATGTTTCCTTACTCTAATATCACCAGATTCGGCCACTTACTTTTTCTTTTCTTTCTTTTTTTTTTGTCAAGATCCGGCCACTTTGGTGTTAAGGATCTCCAAATTTTTTTCCCATTTAATTCCATCCATGAGATATATTCAGTTATACAATGGTTTTTTTTTTTTTTCCCAAATCATGTGATTTATAATGTATGAATGCATATGTGATTGTGATTTACAATGTATGATCTAAGTGAAAGAATGTTGATCACCTGATTGTGCCTATCAAATTGGGAATATCTTCTTAATTTATTAAGGTTTGGTTAAAAAAAAAGGTAAAAAAGAGAGTTAAATTTGTTTTTTTTTTTTTTGAAACACGGTAGTAGCTTAAAATAAGGCAGGATGATTTCTTCATTTAGGTTTGGTTAAAATAAAATTTAAAAATAATAATATATATCTGAGTTAAATTTACTTGTTTTATTTGAAAAACAGCAGCAGGTTATTTTCTTTGAAAAATGGGAGTGACTTCTTCAAGTTTGGATGATTTTTTTTTTCTTAAAAAAAAAAAGGGACATTACCCAATTTATGGAAACTTCATTTGCAGACTGGGAGTTAATTCTTCATTTGGGTTTGCTAAAATAATATTTGGAAAAAGAAATTTGAGGTAATTATTGGTCAAACTTACTTTGAAAAGCAGTAGTTGGTGGTTATTAGTCTTAATGGGAACACAAAGTTTGCTAATCAATTAAACACCAAATATTCGAAAATGTCCACCTTCTCTGATTATGTAATTCTTGTACACTTTGAGGCTTGGCCAAAATCTTTTGGTCTAGTGGAGAAAAAAAAAAATCCACTTAGGTCAACTGTAGTTGATGCTAGCAAACCAACTTTACCTTAATTGTTTAAATAAAATTATTTCTCTCTATGTTACCAATTTTTATCTAAATTCCATTTTTTTTTTTTTTTAAAAAAAAAAAGTATGCATAGACTAAAGATGAGGGATTATTGTCAAAAAAAAAAAGATAAAGGATTAAAATGATATATTGATTGGTAACATGCTAGTTGATAAATATCATACAATTTTTTTTATGTTTTTATTTTTTAAATAAAGAAAAACAAGCAAACAGATGAATTCATACTACTCTGACTCTATGCTATGAGAACACAAAATTTCCAACCAAGGTACCAGATGCATTCATGTATTGTAAATTACATAATTTGGAAAAAAAACAAAACAATAAAATGAAAAAGAAAAAGAAAAAGAAAAGAGGTGGCCGCATCTGGTGAGATGCGAACAAAGTGACGTTGGCGAGATGAGGGTGCAACTCCAGCATTGTGAATCCCAAAAGTAAAGCTTTTTTGTTCTTTACATATAGCGGAATCCCAAAAGTAACGCATCTGTTATATATGAACAAGTGAACTTGTTCCAAATGTTCCTATCACGTGCATTATTACTAATCTCTAAAAAAGTTTTAAAATTCACAAGTCCTGTGCATTAAACAAAATTTAAGATCGAATATTCCAATCTTTTGTAAAAAAAATTAGGAGATCCTGACCACAGAAAACATCATTCCATCAAACTCATCCCATATGTTATGGAGCATAAAATTGGAAATTAAGTTGATCATTCAGAATATGTATGCATCTACAACAATGTTTTAGTATGGAGAGTTTTAAAAATGCCCTTGCCTGAAAAGATACATTAAATACATTTTAGAATCACAATGCCATGACAAATAAAGTCAAAGAATCTTGGACAGAAATCTTGGTCTAGAAGAATGTTATGAGGCTTAATGTCGAAGTGCAATATCCGTGTGTTACAACAACCATGTAAGTACTCCAATCCCCGTGCAATGCCAATTGTAATTTGGTATAATGTTTCCCACCCTAGTTGGCTATTTTCGCTCAATGTATTCTTCTCATATATGAATTTTTCAAGAGATCCACTAGGCATAAACTCATATATGAGAGCTACACTCAAAGCAAAAGCCCAGTAGAGTGACAATGTTAACATGAGATGTCCTACTAATGCTCGCAACCTCATTAACAAATTCTTGTCCATCACCTTTAGATTTATTCAAGACCTTCACTGCCACAAGAAGGCCATCCAATAGCTTTCCCTTGTATACGCCACCATAGCCACCCTGGCCTAATTTGTATTTGAAGAAGGAGGTCATTTTCTTCACATCTAATTAACTATATCTTTTTGGAAAAATGGATCTGTACTTCCTTAGAAAAACCTCAACATTTTGATGGTTTGGAGTTTCCTTCCTCCAAAAGACCATGGATTTATTAGAGGATAATTTTCCCTAGAAGCAGCATAATATAAACATTAAAACCCCAATTCCAGAAGCTGAAGCAACTATAATCCCTGACCCAATTGAGAAAAAAAAATTGATAAAAAGAAAAACAACTGTGATCAAAGAAAGGAGATGAGTGACTTTTATAAAAAGAGACATCCTCAATATATAATCATCATGAGAGTATGTTGAAATTTAATGACTTTTATAAAAAGAGACATCCTTTACGATTGATGTGATGGGTATTTAATGCCTTATTCTTTGGTGGGGATTGGAAATTCTTTGTTAGGGGTGCCACCATAGCCACCCTGGCCTAATTTGTCTTTGAAGGAGGAGGTCATTTTCTTGACATTTGAATAACTATATCTTTTTGGAGAGATGGATCCGTAGTTCCTTAGAAAGACCTCAACATTTTGATGATTTGCAGTTTCCTTCCTCCAAAATAACATGGATTTATTAGAGGAGAATTTTCTCTTGAAGTAGTAGAATATAAACATTAGAACCCCAATTCCAGCAGCTAAAGAAATTGTAATCCTTGATCCAAGTGAGGAAAAAAAAGATAAAAAGAAAAACAACTATGATTAAAAAAAAAAAAAAGGGGTCTAATACTATAAGCCCCTTGGTAGTAAGTGATACTACCCGGAGCCCCCACCAAAAAAATCAGTTTTTGATAATAATAAAAAAATATAGGAAAATACTAATTTGCCCATATTAACTATTCTATTAGAATTGTTTGAATGTGGGTTTATCACTTTCGTAACAGAGTGGTAGCTGGATTGAGGGCGGATTTCTCGTGCCAGAAATCTCGGAATTTTCGCATTGAGTTCAATTCACAGCAAACAGATTACGTTTCGGGAAGAAATTGACCACGTTCTCCGACCTACCGGCACAATATTTCTCATACCATCCTCCGTCGAGCATGACGAAACAAGAAAAAGTGGGTATGAAAGGTAAAAATCTGATCTTTCCATCCATTTAATCTTTGTTTCTTGGTTTGTGAATCTCTTTTAAACATGGATTTGTGTATCATTTGCTGATTAAATGTGGCTGAATGAATCAATAATCAAAATTATTGTTTGGTTTTTTGAGGGTTTCAAAGAATCTCGTTGTGAGTGTATAAAGGTATCTGTTAGTTAAAGATTCGATCTTTATCTTGGAATGATCTACCTTCTGCTCTAGAACCATAGTAAAAGCACTGATGGATGGATCCATGATCATATAGTTCCAAATATATGATAAAGTTTCAATTTTTTTTGAGTTTGGGTGTCATTTGTGTATTATAATGAGTTTATTTGGGCGGATAAATGTAACCATTAGTAAAAAAGAAGACCCATTGTGCAAAATATTCGAATTTTTTATGCTGGAATGCTCTTTCTTAAGATATAGAACCATATTTGTGAGTGGATAAAAGTATTTGTTAGTTAAAGGTTCGATTTTTATGCTGGAATGCTCTACCTTCTGCTATTAAAAGCACTGATGGATGGATCCATGATTATATAGTTCCAAAAATATGATAAAGTTTCAATTTTTTTTTGAGTTTGGGTGTCATTTTTGTAGTATAATGAGTTAACTTGGGTGGATAAATGTAACCATTGGTAAACACAAAGACCAATTGTGCAAAATATTCGAATTTTTTTTTGCTGGAATGCTATTTCTTAAGATATAGAACCATATTTGTGACTGGATAAAATTATCTGTTAGTTAACGATTCGATCTTTATGCTGGAATGCTCAACCTTCTGCTCTAGAACCATATTAAAAGCACTAATGGATTGATCCATGATCATATAGTTCCAAATATATGTTAAAGATTCATTTTTTTTTTTTTTAGTTTGGGTGTCATTTATGTTTTATAATGAATTTTTTTTAGCAGATAAATGTAACCATTGGTAAACACAAAGACACGATGTTCTAAAGAGTCGTTCTTTTTTAGTATTAGAATGAGTTTATGTAGACGGATAAATGTAACCATTAGTAAAGACAAAGACCAAATGAGATAAAGATTTTATCTTTTAATGCTGGAATGCTCGTCCTTTTTCTCTAGAACCATATTAAAATCACTGTTGGATTGATCCATAATCATATAGATCCAAATATGTTATAAAGATTCAATTTTTTTTTTTTTAGTTTGGGTGTTATTTTTGATTTATAATGGGTTCATATGGTATGATAAATGTAACCATAAGTTTAGACGAAGACCCAATGTGCTAAAGATTCGATCTTTTTTTGCTTGAATGCTCTCACTATTGATGTGTCATTGATTAAATATTGTAAAAATGTGTTTGGTTACTTAATGTGATCGATTGCTCAAATGCTTTCACTTTTGCTATGGAATTTTTTATTACACAGATAAAATAGTTCATGGTTATATTATTCCTAAAAGGTGCTAAAGTGTTATTTATTTATTTTTATTTTTTTTGATATTTGGTGTCATTTTTGAATTAGAATCAGCCGCAATGGTCAAATAAATGTAACCATGGTGTAGACGATGGTGTCTTTAAAATCTAACTCAATTTCATTTTTATTAAATTTATAACAGACCACTGCGAGAAAAGCAAGGACCCACGCCAAAAAGGTCAATTCTCATACCGGTACAGATCTAACATTAGTGGTTTGGCAACATTAATCAATGATGCCAGTTTGGGGCGCAAACATCGAGATGAACTTAGAAAAACTCCTTTTTTTCCTTCTTTTTGAAGCAATACTTGATGGTAAAATAACCGGTGAAAGTAAAAAATTTGATAAGGATGTTTTGGACATTATAATGACTTTCAATCCGTTGTCCAAGAAGTTTGCAATTGGAAAAAGGGAGATTGAGTTCACTACCAATGATGTTCGTTTGATTTTTGGAATTTCTTCTGGGGATAAATTTATCCCAAAGTCATACTCTACGAAGCCCAATACTCCATTTGTGAGGAGGAGATTCAAAAATTCAGAGCGGTTAACAGCTTCTGAAATTCGGGAACAGACAATTGATCGACTCAGACGACAAGGGAGATTATTCCTTATCAGTGATCAAGATTAATAATTTATAAAACCGCGTGACAATTAATCTCAATTCGATTGTGACTAGTGAGCACGGGTGTCGAACCACTGGGAAATGCAGGTTTATATTAAAAAGACTTTTTAGAATCAATTCAAGCGGAAAGAATATTGTCAATTAAATAGGTTGGTGGAAATGCTCCGATTGGGTCGAAGCGAAAACGCAGTAACTTTAATAAAGCTTAGTAAAAAAATGCAGTTAAGTTGGTGGATTGAGCGGAACTTGGGTGAGAAGCCCATTGAATATCAAATATACAATTTATGTTTATAAAATCCTCACTATAGTAATTATGTATGGTGGTTCTTCCAACTACAAGAAGGAAGTCCCAAAAAGATTATGAATACAGGACCGGCAAGTTTATCCTGGAAAAGAATGGAATATCGCTATCCACCTTAAATGAGGAATAAAGCATGCTGGTTTGTATTCACACCAATAAGAAACATTGCATAATTATATAATTGCAATCACAGATGTACAATTATATGATATTATATTTGGCAATAGTGTGCGGTAAAACCTTCACAACTATGCAATCACATAATACAAATAGATGGATGTTTATAAAATAGGATTGTAAAATGAATTCAACTTCATCCTCACCCAAGCTTGGAGTATTAGCTACACATCAATGGAGGAGAATATCCTTTATCCATGACAAGCTTTAAGGGTTCACGGGATGGAAAAAGAAAGAAAAGAGGTAATTAAATGACTGAAGAAATAAGGAAAATGGCAGAAATAAATAAAGAAAATGGCGAAAATAAATAAAGAAAAGTGACTGAAGTAAATAAAGAAAAGACTTAAGTAAATAAAGAAAATGACAGAAAAAGTAAATAACAGTTCTCAAGTGAGAACTGAGCCATGCATAAAAAGGAAAATAACAGAAAAGTAAAGTACTGAAAGTAAAGACTTAATCGGATAGAACAATCCTCAAGTGAGAATTGAGCCAGGCATTGAAAGAAAAATGGCAGAATTGGAAATTGCTGAAAACTGAAACTACCGAATAAAATGCGAAAATAAACTGTAACTTGAATTAAAATAGCAGAGTAATGATTCAGAGCATAAGTCATGAACCCTCAAAACGTCGTCGTTACACTTCTATTTATAGAAGGAAAAGGTAAAAGACTAAAATACCCTCAAAATATCTAAAAATATCCTAGAAGCCCGCAGCCGCCTTTGGCTATCGATAGCGAAGGTGTGCTATCGATAGAGGCGCTATCGATAGCGCATCTTGGCTATCGATAGTCAAGGTCAAAGTTTTGACTTTTCTTGCAGAGTTCAACGTCTGCTCTTTTGGTACTTCCCCCGGCTGCTGTGGATCTTTTTCGGACGTTCCTTTGATTCGAGATGCTCTTCAAGGTTTCATCGGTGACGACTTTATTTAATATAATCTGCACAAATTTCTTGAAACTGAGATTTAAACCCAATTGTACAGATATTCATGTAAAACGCTATATATTAAACAATTATATATATAAGAGAACATAGTAATACCATAGTTGAATGGTATGATTGTGGTACAATCACACTCCCCAACTTAGGTTTTGCTAGTCTCTTAGCAAAATGCTAAACCTTTAAAATTAGAATTTGAAAAGCCACTTTCGCAGGGAAACGCGATTGCATTTAGTGTATGCAACAAGCCTTTTAAACCACTAAGTTACCCTTCGTGGACGAGTGAAGTCTCGTGAGAGTTTGCAGAAATGATACTCACAAACATGAATAAATAAAAGATTTGTTTGAGAAAGAATTTTAACAATATACTATGTACACAGTAGGAGTTTTATCCACAGATATATCACTATTCATAATTGAATATTTATAATACAAGAAATGCTATCTTTAACAGGAAATTAGCAAGTACTCAATGTGTAGTGAGGATGAACTTTGATAAAATCAAGATACTGAAATAAGAGTACGAGAATTAACCCATAATTAGTTTCAACTTCAAAATCCTCACTGATGGTCACTCGCAAAAGATGTTCACTCTGAAAAGGTTAGTAACCCAGAGTTCCCAAATGGAAATATACAAGTATAAAACTTATACATTAAGCTCTAATTAACGACCAAAGAGAGATGAAATAACAAGTTATATATGCAGAGATGCAATTCATACATAAATAAAACTTAAATAAGCAAGTAATCACAAGAGAATAATGCACAAAATTTTTAAAATCAAAAAGGTCTTTATAGGCTTGTAAGATTTTTGGTTGTAACAGAAAGAGTTTGAAGACTGCAAAATTAGGATGGTTGTAATTTGTTCAGGTTACTACCCTAACCATCCTAAATACCTAAATTAACCCTGACAACAACTTAAAAAGTTTAACTAAAAAGAAACAAAGAAATTTTCAAAAAGAAACAACTGTCCAAGCTCAAAACTGAGCATCATCTCTAATCACTGCTCATCCCCAGGTGGCATGTCGAATCTCGGATCGGGCTGTGGCTCATAGAATAATGCGCGGTCGGCCTCAGAAATCGGCTCGCCGTCCATACGACGCCACATCACCCGGAGCTGCGCAGAGTGCCTCTCCATCATAGCAGCCTGTCGGTCGAGCTGTGCTGTCTGCCTATCAAGCTGAGCGGACTGCCTCTGCTGGATGTGCATCATCGATCTCAGTCCCTCCAGGACCTGATGAAACAAACCCTGGGAGCTGGCAGATGGCATGTCTGGCATAGGAGGAGCAGCTGGAGTCGGAGCTGGAGCTGGAGTAGGAGCAGGCTCTGATGGACCAGCGGTCTCAGCACGTGGCCTCTTCGACCGAGCTGCTATACTCCGAGCTAGTGTAGTAGGGGTAATAGGACCCTCGCCCCATCGCAGTGGCTCATCAGAGACAACACCCGCACTCAATGCAAACGCTGTAATCATCTGGGGGTACGGCATGTTGCTCCGTGGCTGTGTGGCAATGAACGTGCGAATCTCGCTGAAGATCAACGCTGCGATGTCAATGGGGTGGTCGCTCAAAAACTCCAGCAGTAGCCGCACCGACTCCACTGGTATCTGAGAATCCGTGCCTCTCGCCCGCAGGTTGCAGTAAAGCAGCTTATTCATAGCTGCGTATGAAGGATGCATGTTCCCGGTCGTGAAGTACATACCATCAAATAAGCCCCGGTCCACGCATACTGCATCAGCACACTGACTCTCCGTCAGCTCTAGGTAAGTGCTCTCTGCCGCTGTCTCGAGTGGACGCTCGCACCCCAGATAGGTAGCGATGTCGTCTATAGTGAATCTGACAGTGCGGCCTCCAACCTCGGCCTGGAGTGTCTCGGGCTGATCATCTGCTGTGTGTGCTGTGGTATAGAACTGTCGCACCACACTGGCCATATACCCGCCTCCCTTCCTTAGCCAGGTGCTGAGGTGTCTGTCCTGGAGGATCTCTACTAGCAAGCCCTCGTATCTGAAGGCCTTCGGATCCACATATCTCTCGACATTGAAGTTCCTCGCCGAGAGGATCACTGGCCATGGTCTCGCCGCTCGCCTGGTCGGTACTCTCCTCGACCCCGTCTTAGTCTCAGCATAGCTCTCGAACTCGCGCGGCATGCGCGGCTCTCTAGTCTCGCCAATATCTGGCTGCTCAAATATGTACTCCTCCTCCACAAACTGTGAACCAGATGGAGGAGCACTATCTCGAGGCTGCTGGGCAGACGACTGACCTCTGGCAGATGGTGTCTGAACTGGCACAGGCTGCCACTCTGAATCTGAACTATCAGACGAATCTGGCTGTGAGCGCTGGGCCTTGCCCCGTCCAGAATCTGAAGACCTCCTCTGTCTCGGCTGAGCCGGCTCCTGAAAGGCTACGCCCTTCCTGCCGGTGGTCTTTTGGCGTACCATATCTCTGTACAATTTTTTAAACCCACACGGCAGCAGATAGGAACATAGTCAGCAGTAGAATATTTTCAGAGATACTCGAATATATATTTTTTCAATAATAATCAACACACAACACAGCCAGCTTATTTAACCCACATGATATATATATTTTTTTTTAAATCCCATCTCAAACTTCAGAATTTGCCTAACATCCAGGCTTATTTTTATCAACACCTCCAATCACATGCATCGATGCATGCATGCCCATGCATGGCCATGCATAGCTTAACATCCAGGCATTATCACAGCTCCACATATTCACAACTCCACAACTCCACGTCACAAAGCAATGTAACAAGTATATAAAGACAAGTTTCATTATTATCTAAACTCAAAAACCCAACATACTATTCTAACTTTTTACATGCAAAAATCTACGTACACTAAGTCATGCAATGATAATTTACACAAACTAAGCCATTTTAAGAAAAGTTCAAAATTTTTAGAAAATGAATGGGCACTTACGCAGAGTAAGGAATGAAAAGGATGCCGGACTAACTATCCACGCTGGAGAGCGTGAGGTGATAAATGACATCCAAATGCAGGGGAATAAAAACAAATTCTGATCGGTCAAAAATGCTCAGAATGCTGCTAGGATCGCAAAGAAATCAAGTTCGCTCAAAATGGAGGCCTGGGGTGGTCGGAAAATGCAGTGGAAGATGGATGGTCACGGCGGTTATGGAAATTTTCAGACGAAAAGGTGGTGGAATGGTGGTTTCGCGCGGGAGAAGAAGGCTAAAAAGGCTGAAGTTCGTCATCTCTATCGATAGCGGCATCTCGCTATCGATAGAGAGAGTGCTCTGCCGCGCATGACTTTTATTTTTTTGAATTTTGAATGTGACTATCGATAGCGCCTAGCCTCTATCGATAGAGAAGTCAACATTTTGACTTTTTTCAAAAATTTGCTTATTTTGCACAATAAATCACATTAACTGACACTTTATACCAAATAAATGTATAAAAGACACCTCGTTACCCATGGCTTGCTAAGTTATCGAAAAAATTGGCAACTTTTCGGCTCAAAATTGGGTACTACGGGGGTCCTAAACTCTAACAAAAATTAACACGGCTCAAAAACTCGAAGAAGATGGCCTTAAATCATTTTTCAAAAATGTGCACAATATTCTCAACTGATTAACAGGTTATTTGCATTCTAAATACGCAAGGAATTAAACACATATGCAAAGTATAACCATAAAGCAACAACCAAGTACTGAAATGATATATTGAATATTTAAGTCCCAAGAAATGATCGAATGGTTTCAAAATTTGCTTTAATTGTCACAAGTCTCCACTTTATAACAGGTTTTTATCAAATACTCAAATTGCCAAGTATGAAGATTTACACCAAGTTCGTGCATGTGCAAGATTGAATTCAAGCTAATCACAGTAAAGTTATCATTTAATGTATAGAAAATAGACAACTAGAAATGATATAAATGAAAGAATAAACTCACATTGTAATACATGTTTATTTATCAAATTCTATACAAATAATCTTTATATAAATCACACTGGGTTAACATGTACACAAGAATGATAAATAATAATAATGAATTATTATGTATATACAAATTAAATGAACCAATAAATAAATTAATCATATACAAATGCATATATACATTTAAAAGAATATACAAACCCTCCCCAACTAGAAGTAAACATTGTCCTCAATGTTTGACAGAATGTTATAACTAAACGAGTGTATATGAACAAGGGGAATGGGTGGGTGGGACTAAGTTTAACGTCTTTAGCTAGACGTGAACTTCCTCATTAGTCAAATTGGTAGGTTGGGTCTTCCAAACTGACAGACTCAATTACCAAACCATCCTGAATGCCCTCATTATCTGTTATACCCTCGATAAAAGGCTTAAGCCTTTGTCCATTCACAAAGAATGACACACCAGTACGAGGATTTTGAATTTCTACAGCACCGTGAGGAGTAACCCTAGTTACTACAAAAGGTCCATCCCAACGAGATCGAAGCTTACCAGGAAATAGCCTTAATTTAGAGTTAAACAACCACACCTTCTGATTTGGTTCAAAAGATTTTCTATTGATGTGTCTGTCATGAAACTCTTTCATTTTGGCTTTAGCAATTTTGGAATTCTCGTAAGCCTCATTCCTAATCTCTTCAAGCTCATTTAACTGAAGCTTGCGGTGAGAACCCGCTTCCTTCATTTCAAAGTTAAATTTCCTAATAGCCCAAAGTGCTTTATGCTCTAACTCGACCGGGAGATGACACGGTTTGCCATAGACTAAACGGTACGGAGACATACCAATAGGGGTTTTAAAAGCAGTCCTATAGGCCCACAATGCATCAGTTAAACGCAATGACCAATCCTTTCGATCAGGCCTGACAGTTTTTTCTAGAATATGCTTAATTTCCCTATTTGAAACCTCCACTTGCCCGCTAGTCTGAGGATGGTATGGGGTTGCAACCTTGTGAGTGATGGAATATTTAGCTACGAGATTTGCAAAGGGTCGATTATGTGACCCTCCATCACTGATGATGGCCCGTGGAAACCCAAACCTAGAGAAAATGTTCTCTTGGAGGAAATTCAATACCACCTTGTGGTCATTGGTCCTAGTGGCTATGGCTTCTACCCATTTGGACACATAATCTACAGCCACTAAGATGTATTCAAACCCATGCGAAATAGGAAAAGGTCCCATGAAGTCAATGCCCCAAACATCGAAAAGTTCGACGATCAAGATAGGGTTAAGAGGCATCATATCCCTTCTAGACATAGAACCCATTCTTTGGCAGTTTTGGCAGGACTTACAGAAGTCCAATGCATCTTTGAATAGTGTGGGCCAGAAAAACCCACACTGCAAGACTTTAGCGGCAGTCTTTTTCCCGCTAAAGTGTCCTCCACATGCTAGAGTGTGGCAGAACTTCAAAACGTCTTGCATTTCACCCTCTGGAATGCACCTACGTATAACCTGGTCAGCACAGTACTTAAACAGGAGAGGATCTTCCCAATAATAAAATTTTATTTGCGAAAAGAAACGATCCTTCTCTTGTTTCGACCAAAGAGATGGTACAAGGCCTGTGGCATGATAATTCACTATATGAACATACCAGGGTAAGGTAGAATGAGTGACGGCAAAAAGCTGCTCATCAGGGAAAGAATCCCTAATAGACATGGGGTCACTCTCTTCTTCAACTACTATCCTAGAGAGGTGGTCAGCAACGACATTCTCAGACCCTTTCTTATCCCTAATCTCAAAGTCAAATTCTTGTAATAAGAGAATCCACCTAATCAGCTTAGGCTTCGTCTCTTTTTTAGAGAGCAGGTAACGCAAGGCGGCATGGTCTGAGTACACAATGGTCTTCGATCCCCACAGATAGGATCGGAATTTATCTAAAGCAAAAACTACTGCAAGCAATTCTTTCTCAGTCGTAGTGTAATTTAACTGAGCTTCATTCAAGGTTTTGCTTGCGTAGTATATAACAAAAGGGGCCTTATCTACCCTCTGACCCAACACTGCCCCCACAGCATAATCGGAGGCATCACACATTAGCTCGAAAGGAAGTGACCAATCGGGAGCTCGCATGATAGGTGCCGAGATCAACATTAAGCGCAACTTATTGAAGGACTCTATACAAGCTTTATCAAAGTTAAACTCTACATCTTTAGCTAGCAGATTACACATTGGTTTTGCTATTTTACTAAAGTCTTTAATGAAACGCCTGTAAAATCCTGCATGTCCAAGGAAGGACCGAATTTGCCTAATAGTAGTAGGAGGAGGTAGTTTCGCAATTAAGTCAACCTTAGCTTTGTCAACCTCTATCCCCCTACTAGAAACGATATGCCCGAGCACAATGCCCTCACGAACCATAAAATGGCTCTTCTCCCAACTCAGAACAAGGTTTGTCTCACAACATCTCTTAAGCACTTTTGAGAGATTAGAGAGGCATTCATCAAAAGAAGGACCGAAAACAGAAAAGTCATCCATAAACACTTCCAGATAGTCTCCTATCATATCAGAAAAGATAGAAGTCATACACCTTTGGAACGTGCTCGGGGCATTGCATAGGCCAAAAGACATGCGCCTAAATGCAAATGTCCCGAATGGACAGGTAAACGTTGTTTTCTCCTGATCCTCGGGGTAAACCGCTATTTAGTTATACCCTGAATAGCCATCTAGGAAGCAGTAAAAACTCTGCCCGGATAATCTCTCTAGAATTTGGTCAATATAAGGCAGAGGGAAGTGGTCTTTCCTAGTCTTGGAATTTAATTTCCTATAGTCTATACAGACTCTCCAACCAGTGGTAGCTCTTGTAGGGACTAGAATACCCTCTTCGTTAGCTATCACTGTTATCCCAGACTTCTTAGGAACCAGCTGAGTAGGGGAAACCCACTCACTATCTGAAATTGGGTAAATGATACCCGCATCCAGTAGTTTCAGAACTTCCTTTTTAACTACCTCTTTCATGTTGGGGTTCAATTTACGTTGGGCATCTCTAGAAGGATTCACACCTTCCTCTAGGTGAATACGGTGCTGGCAGATTGACGGGTCTATACCCTTTAAATCAGCGACCGACCATCCTATGGCTACTCTGTGCTCTTTCAAAATAGATAACAACTTACCTTCCTGTTCTAAATTTAATGAAGATGAAATTATAACAGGCAAGGTGTCACTATTACCCAAAAATGCATACTTGAGATTAGCCGGCAGAGGCTTTAACTCAAGTTGCGGCGGAGACTCAAAAGACGTAGGGGAAGGGACACTGGCAATAGACGGAAGTGGCTCAACCCTAGGTCTCCATGGCAATTTTTCTACAGAGGAGGTAGAATCTAAGACAAGATTCACCTCCATGAACGAGTGCTCCAAGTCATGGTCCTCGAACCCAAAGTAGTTAAGACATATTTCTAATGGGTCCTTGGACAGAAGATACGGTGTAGCTTCCTCTACCACCTTATCTATGATGTCAACAAAAGAACAATCCTCAAAGTTATGAGGTTGATTAGCTGCACTATAAACCTGCAGCCTGGTTTTCATGTTACCAAAAGACACCTTCATTATGCCAGTCCTACAATGAAGGACTGCATTAGCAGTTGCCAGAAGAGGTCGTCCTATTATAACCGGGATTTGGGGCCTAGTAATATCGACAGGCTCCATATCTAGGACAATAAAATCTGCAGGAAAGACAAACGAATCTATCTTAACCAAAACATCCTGCAGTATACCTCTAGGTACCTTAGTGGACCTATCTGCAAATTGAAGAATAGTAGGTGTGGTTTGGAGTGCTCCAAACTCCATTTTGGCGTAAATTGAATATGGAAGTATATTCACACTTGCGCCAAAATCGACTAACGCTCTATCAATGAAATGACTTCCTAAGAAGCAGGGTATAGTTGGCGTTCCAGGATCTTTTCTTTTAATTGGGGCTTGGAATTGACACACAGCACTTGCTATGTCAACAGGAGCTATGGTTTTAGACAAGTGCACGCGCTCCTTGCGTTGCTGTGTGCACATTTCCTTCAAAAATTTGGCATATGAAGGAATCTGTTTTATGGCATCTAGCAGAGGTAAATTAATATGGACACTTTTAAACACCTCTAACATATCCGACATGCTAGCCCCTTTCTTCGCTCTCCTCTCAGGCGCAATCAGCGCGGATGGGAATGGGGCTTTTGGCACATACGATGCCACTGGATTGTCTAAAGCTGCAGGAAAGTTATCCCTCGAAGCTTCAGACTCTTTCTCTATTGCAGATTCTTTCTCTATTTTCCTCTCTCTCTCTCTCTATCTCTCTCTCTTTCTCCCCCACTCGATTATCTACCACTTTCCCACTCCGCAAGACTGTAACAGCCTTAACTTCCTCATTACAATGTGGGTTCTGAGAAGTGGAACTCTCAGCTACAAAAGCTCCCTTGGGATTGGCAACAGCCTGACTCGGGAATTTCCCTTCCTCTCTGCGACTAAATGAAGCCGATAGTTGACCCATTTGGGTTTCTAACTTTGAAATAGATTGGGAATGGGAATGAGTGAGTTGTGCTGAAGCCTCTAGACTTTTCAGGGTAGCTAGGACTTGTTCCTCAAAACCAGGAGTTCTATGAGGTTGTGGTGGTGGTTGAGTCACAGCTTGACTCTGGTACTGGGGTGCAGGTACTTGAGGAGCACCATAACTGGAGTACTGGGATTGCATCAATGGTGGTCTATAGGGTTGACTGATAGCAGGGTTACTGCTATATGGGGGTCTTGCAGACTGACTAGGATTGGATCCTCTAGGCTGGCTAGATGTGAGACCCCAAAATTTTCAATAGTAAAATTTTCTTAATTATTATTATTTTATTTTATTGCACACATGGAATTTTGTTATTGGCCATAGTGTGCCATGTGGACACTTTTTGAGAAAGGTGCATGAGAGTATTATGAATGCATTATAATTGAAATGCATTATTATGTCGGCAAGTGGTGGAGTAATGCATTATAATTGAAATGCATTATTATGTCGGCAA
>JAESVK010060599.1:77599-93270 GCA_017140935.1 Hamamelis virginiana
GAGCCATCTCCAATCATTATGTCATCTGAGCCAGTGTAGGGATTGTGGAGGGAGAGGTTGATGAGATCAGAGGTAACATGATGAGAGGCTCCACTGTCCAGGAGCCATGTTGGAGAGGGAGATGAACTAGCTCCATAATGTGCTCTTGGTTGCCATGGTGATGTAGAGTGATTTGGTGGAGGAGTGGAGTAGGTGTTGGTTGAGGAAACTGGATCCAGCCGAAAAGAGGGGCACTTTTTGGCAGTGTGGCCTTGGATTCTGCAGATCTGACAGTATCCTAGGTATGGGCGAGAAGGACGGTTGCCAGGAGAAGAAGGTATTCCACCAGTTGGTGGTGTGGAATACCGATTGGGATTGTGGTTGGAAGGACGCTAGGAGGTGGTGTTGTTGGAACCTGAGTGAGAGCGCCAGTTTGGTGTGTTGCGGCTGGTAGGATTGGCAGTGGCTGGGAAGGGAGATGGTTCTGGCATTGGGGTTTGCAAGGATGCTTCAAAGTTGAGCAATTTTTCATGAAGTTCTTCAAATGTAATTGAAGAATCTCGGGCTTGAACTGCCCGAACTAGTTCCTTGTAATCATCTCCAAGGCTGTCAAGAACTTTCTCTGTTAGATCCTCTGCATCAAGTGGGACTCCAAGAAGGGCAAGTTCATCAGATCAGGCTTTGATATTCTGCATAAATTCTGAGATACTTTCAGAACCTTTGGTGAGTTTCTTTAGAGTGGTTTTAACTTGCTTGATGCGTCCGCGAGATGGCTTGGTGTATGTGTTGGCCAAGGTATTCCATGCTTCACGAGAAGTTTTGGATTGTGCAATGAAGGGAATGATAGTTGGGGAGAGGGAGCCAATGAGGGCATTGAGGATTAGCTGGTCTTGTCTAATCCAGAAAGTATATGCTGGATTGGAGCAGGTGGTAGTATTTTGAGTGATGGTGGCTGTGGGACATGGTTTTGTTCCATCAACATAGCCTAGGAGGTCATACCCAATGAATAGAGTGTGAAACTGTAGTTTCCAGGATAGGTAGTTGCTGGATGTGAGTTTAAGAGGAGTTTGGGCAGCTACGTTGATGGTGATGAGGGTATTATGACTGTCATTGGTGTTTTGAAAGGTGGTTAATTTGGGAAGGAGTTGTGGCCATTGTGGCGAGAGAGGGGACGTAAGGCAGGAAAGAAAGGGGGAAAAAAATGGACTATCACTTATGCTCTGATACCATGATACAATGAGGAATGAATAGGCTTTTGCCTTATTACTTTTCATTAAACCAGTAGCCGAATATATACAGAGGAGGATTACAACTGAGAGCTAATGAAGTTGTTACAGATCCTATATACAAGGAGAAATACAGCTGGAAAGATACAGCTAATAAAGTTTAAATAATAGCAGATATGAATGAGTCATAACAGACTCCAGGCAAGGGTACAGCAGATATTGATCTTATATTACTAACATCCAAAATATTAGGACAGACACTAATTGGAGATCTATTTGGAATCCAATCCACAACAACATTAAACATACCCTTAATAAGTTAAAGTTCCTCTGCTACATGGGTCTCCATGTAACCTTCAATAGGAAAAATGTTTTACTAATTTACAGTTTTTCTCCATGGCTGCCTATCATTCAAAACTTGTTTACTCTCCTTTTCAGCTTCAGGTATTGGATTCCTTGCCGCCCTCATAATCTGTTTCCTGGTCTTTTTTATTCACCGGCGTCACTGCAAACAAAAGTATGGTTCATCTAACTTCCTCATGAGCAATATTTCTGCTGATCCCGCCTCAAAATCAGACCTTGATAGGGGCGTTGTATACTTCGGGGTCCCCATCTTCTCTTACAGTGAACTTGAAGAAGCCACTAATAATTTTGATCCTACTAAAAAGCTTGGAGATGGAGGCTTTGGAACTGTATACCATGGTAAATAAGATTGAAAATTCTGTGTCCATGTCACATATTAACATTAGTAACAATTAGAATTTGCATATTTATAAACCTTTGATTTTTCTCAACTAGGCAAACTCCAAGATGGGCGGGAAGTTGCAGTCAAGCGCCTATATGAGAACAGCAATAAGCGAGTCGTGCAGTTTATGAATGAAGTTGAAAACTCACTTCGCTTGTGCCACACGAATCTTGTCTCCTTATATGGATGTACTTCACGCCACAGCAGAGAACTCCTACTTGTTTACGAATTCATTCCCAATGGCATTGTTGCTGATCATCTCCATGGCGATCGAGCAAAGCCTGGTTCACTCACATGGCCTATCCGTATGGGCATTGCCATAGAAACCGCAGTGGCATTGGCTTACCTGCATGCTACTGATATCATACACCGGGATGTGAAAACCAACAACATTCTCCTGGACAGTAACTTTTGTGTTAAAGTTGCAGATTTCGGGCTCTCACGACTCTTCCCCATTGATTGCACCCATGTTTCAACTGCTCCACAAGGGACTCCTGGTTATCTTGACCCAGAATATCATCAATGTTACCAGCTTTCTGATAAGAGCGATGTTTATAGCTTTGGGGTTGTTCTAATTGAGCTCATATCATCAATGCCAGCAGTTGATATGAATAGGAATAGACATGAAATTAACTTGGCTAACTTTGCAATGAACAAGATCCAAAATTGTGCATTTTATGAGTTGGTTGACCCTTGTCTTGGGTTCGAGTCAAATCTTATGGTTAGGAGAATGAGCACTTCAGTGGCAGAGCTGGCTTTCCGGTGCTTGCAACAGGATAAGGAAATGAGGCCTTCCATGGATGAGGTTTTGAAAGGAATTGAGAGTGAAGAGTATGAAGCAGGAATGATGTTGGGGTGTTGAAGAGTATGAAGCCACCAACTTCACCAGATTTTGATCATGTTCGATTGTTAAAAAATATGCAGTGCCTGCCATCTTCACCAAATTCCGTTACCGAGAAATGGGTTAGTAGGTCTACTACACCTAGTGTCAGTGCTGAGGCTTTCCCTTATTCTGCTTAAGTTCAAGGACGATGATAAGAATATGTTGTAATATATACTTGTAATCAGGTGGAAGTGAGATGATTTTTACTTCATTTGATTCTCACCTACTACATAAACAAGTCCATATACTGAGCAGAAACAAGAGAAGAATTTATATAAACCCATCCAAGTTTATTCTTGTTGGTGTTGGTGTTAAGTATTTGTTTTTGTTGTTAGAGGTAGGAATATCATTTCAAATGGCTCCTGCTTCTTATTTTTTTAGTTTTGTTTCTTCTCTCTCATCCTCTACTTCTTCACTCGGCTGAAGAAGAAGAAAAAAAATAGGGTGACGACATAAAGTGCCCACCTTTCTACTGTAGGAATCCGGATCATATGGGTGAATACGGGAGGCTCACGGTAGACAATTGTTCTGAACTAATTCGGAAGATCCAATTGGAGAGTGGAGGAGAATGGTATGATGTGGTAAGCATCTCTCTTGCAGCTAACATTAGAATTCATAACCAATCATGGCTCCTTGACCACTTTAGAGACTCCTGCACGTGTAAATCCTCAGAGAATTTTGTCTCTCCTTCTATTTCTTTTAACACCACCTCCAATCTAACCCAGTCACAATGCTACGACACTCCTCATACATATTTTAGTTATATTAGCAGCGGTGCGTGCAACTGGTCATTCCATGGTCACCCCCAGATAAGACCACCACTTCCGCTTCCTCAATGTTCAACCATTCAGACTCCAATGAGTATAACCTGCATAAACGATCATTTGTTCTCACTACCAGCTGCTGATATCTTTTTTCAAGTCCATTTGTCCGAATTTTGTTTCAAGTGTTACTATAAAGGAAGCGAATGTTATATAGACAAAGGAAATTTCCAATGTGATAAAGGTAAAGAAAGACAAGAAAGTATATGATTGAATACATATAGTATTTAACTTCTCTGCTTTCTAATTTATTCTAATATATAAATAAAATAAAATAAAATAAAATTTCTTGAAGCCGCTATTGCGGTTTCTTAATAAATTGAAATTTTAAAGTTGCGGCTACAAAGCACTTTTGTAAATTTTTTTGCAACAGCCATATTCCTGTAAAACTGTTTTCGTCAAGCCATACTTTTGCAAAAAACTCACCCAGTCCGGCGGCCCCTATCCTTTTTTCTCCTGCTCTATTTCCCAAGTCTTGCTTTTCCAAATTCCAAGTCAACTGTCGTGTAATACACACAAACAAGTCCATATACTGAGTAGAAACCAGAGAAGAATTGATATAAATTAATCCCACACAAGTGTTGATTATTGTTGGTGTTGCTGAACTTTTATTGTTGTTGGAAGTAGGAATATCAATTCAAATGGCTCCTGCTTATTTTTTGGTTTTCTTTCTTCTCTCTCATCTTCTGCTTCCTCTCTCAGCTGCAGAAAAACAGCAGAGTGGCAACCCCACAAATTGCCTTCCCTATTACTGTGGGGATCCCAACGAGAACGAAGAATATCATTACCCTGAATTCGGGTGGCTCATAGTTAATGATTGTGTTGAACTTGTTCAGAAGATCCAACTGGAGATGGGAAGGGAATTATTCGACGTCGTAAGCATCTTTACAGCTGATACTATTTATTTGAATGACCCATGGTACTCTGAGTTCTGCAAATGTGAATTCCCAGAGAAATTTAATTCTTCTACCTCTTCTTCAATTACTTTTAGAACCACCTCCAATTTAAAATGCAATCACAGCACTCCTCCCTTTAACTATTTTGGTTATATTATTAGCCCTGAGTGCAAGGAGTTTCCACATGAAACTCCATCATCTCAATGTTTATGGCCTGTTTGTTTCAAGAGTAGAGTGGGAGGAGGGAAGTGGAAGGGGAAGGAGGGAAAAGTGGAAGGAAGAGGGTTATTGGGTGTGTTTGGTTGGGAGGGAGGGAGGGAGGGAGGGAGGGGAGACTGGGGGGATGGGCCGCCATTTGCTGTCCGCCCAAATTCCGGCGGATGAGGGGGAGGGAAGTAAAGGGAGAAGGTATATCATGAGGTGAAATTATTGGGTTGTCCTTCATTTTTTATGAAAACCCACACTTGCCCATTGTATATGTGCTTTCCGCTTTCCCTATCCACTGCTATACATATACAGTACATGTATACACACACACACACACACACACAGGGGCACACATTGAAGGTGTTCAAATTTTTTACCTTTTTTTTTTATTTAAAAAAAATTAGAATAAAGCCAATAGAATACCACTTGTGAAAGGATCATTTGAAATTTAAAATTCCTATTTCTTAATCTTAATTATTTTATTTTTCTTTTAATTTTTTATTTTAAAATCATTTTTAACTTTTTAATAAATTATTAAAAACATTTAAAATATATTTTTATATGAGAGGATAAAATTGTAATTTAATACAATATATCATTTCCTTTTCCTTTGTTTACCAAACAACTAGAATGAAAGAATTCCACTTTCCTTTTATCATACCAAACACACAGAAAGGAAGAAGGATTTCTCTTTTATGAGGAAGGAAAGTCCAAATCCTTTCCTGAGGAATGAAAGTCCATCCCTCCTACTTTCATTCCTTCATTTTTCCATCCCTTCTACCAAACGGAACATAAAGAGTCACCCTCCAATAAATATAACTCACATAGACAATCGACTCTGCTCACTATCAGCTGCTGATATCTTTTTTGGAGTCGGAGTGAACGAAACTTGTGTTAAGTGTTATTCTAAGGGTCAGTTTGGATTGAGAGAGTTGGAGAGAAGAGAAGAGAAGAGAAGAGAAACTTTTTAAGTTTCTGTAGTTTGGATTGAGAGAGTTAGAGAGAAAGGGGAGAGAAAGAGGAGAGAAAAGGGGCCACATTTCTTTCTCTCCAAATGGGAGAGAAATGGAGAGAAGAGAAGAGAAAGAGTTTAAATGAGGGGTGATTTTACTATTTTGCCCTTTTTCTTCCTTCTTTAGTTTTCATTTTCTTTTTATGTAAGTAAAGGCAATATTGGAATTTATACCTTAAAATCTTCTCTTCTCTTCTCTTATGAAGGCTATCCAAACAGGGTGGAGAGAAAGTTATTTAACTTTCTCCCCTCTCTATCCAAACAAGGTGGAAAGAAAGTCATTTAACTTTCTCTTCTCTTATCTTCTCTTAATGAGTTTCTCTTCTCTTCTCTCCAACTCTCTCATTCCAAACACAGTGTAAAGGAGTTGAATATAAAGGAGGCAAGTGTTATCAGGACAACAGTGGAACTATGCACTGTATGAACAAAGATAAATGTAAAGACATGGAAGATAAAGGTAATTCACTTCTCTGCTTTCTAATTTATTCATTTTCCCTCATTTTATATATTTTACTCATTCCATTTTGCATATACATAAACTGCTGCTATTTTTGGACTCTATTCCATCTCAATTCTTCTCTTCCTATATAGCTTTGAGAAAAATATATTACATTTCTGGACTCCTCCCCTTACAAATTTTAGTTATATTAGCAGTCCTGCGTGCATTATTTGGAACCGACTGGCTACTCCGTCAGATCAATGTTAAAGCAGTCTGCCTACAATAAATATAACTCGCATAAACCATAAACTCTTCTCACTATCAGCTGTTGATATCTTTTTTCTGTTCTAGATCTATTCATTTCAATCTAATTGTTTGAACTTACACAATCGTTCCTCTGTTGCATGGAATAATAAACTGAGAGTGAAGGAAGGCCTAGGCCTAGTAAGATACCTCTTCATCCAAATTTTCATGAATTGGGATTTTCTTTTGGGGGGGAGGGGGTACATATTTAGTCCTTGGATGGAAATTTAATTATTCCACTGTGTTCTACATAGCATTTGAATTGAGTTGATTGTGATTTTTAATGGCAGCATTCAAAATGAGTCAAATCATCACAAATATTAGGATTATTTCTTAGGAATACATAATCCAATTGAAACATAAAATCCTCAATGCCCAATTAAACAAAAAAATTTCTAACCTATCAAAGAATCTCAAATCCCAACCAAAGAATAAGGCATTAAATACCCTGTGCTCATAAAGATTTACCAGAAAAAAAAAAAAAGAAAAGAAAAGAGCTTTGTGCTCATAAAGGATCGATTAGGTGGCTGATTCTCTTCAAGAACTCAACCAAAAACCAAAATCCTAATGCTCCGTTTGGTACGAAGGAAGGAAAAATGGAAGGAAGGAAAATAGGAGGAATGAGTTTTCCTTCCTCAGGGGAGGGAAACTATTTTTCCTTGCTGTGTGTTTGGTATGATGGATGGAAAAGTGATTTCTTTCCTTCATGTGTTTGGTAAATTGGGAGGAGGGAAAGGAAGTAAAGAACCTAAATTACAATTATACCCCCACATATATAGTTTTAGTAAATGCATTTTAAGATTTTGAAATCAATTTTAATTTTTTTTTAAGTAAACACATTTTCTAAATTTTGAAAACTGAAAATGGAAATTGTTTTTAAAAAATTTTCATAGAAAATAAAAATTATAAAAATTTTCACGGAGTAAACAGTGCCTTAGATTTTTTATTTTTTTTTTTCATTTTTATACAAGAAATTGTAAAATGCAGCATTTAAGCTATTAATTTATTTGTGTGCTAACTTATAATTATCTGTGTGCTAAGCCCCTATAGTGTAGCAAAGCAATTCTTTAGTAATAATAGATAAGGGCAATTGTGGGTTTTTATTAAAATATAAAGGACAAAATTGAAAATTTAGCTATCCAAAAAGTAAAGCACCGTTTTCCTTCCTCAAATCCGCCCACTTTTGGGCGGATGAATTTTGGCTCCTAATCCACCCACTTTTCCTTCCATTTCTCCCTCCCCTTTTCTCTTCCCCCCATACCAAACACACCCAAAATCCCCTTTCCCTCCACTTTTCCCTCCTCCCCTTTCCCTCCTCCCACTTTTCCCTTCTACCAAATAGGCTATAAGAGACCAAAAAAGACGGAAGATATGGCAAAGAATTCATACGAAGACGCCATTATAGGGCTGAAGAAGCTTCTCAGTGAGAAAGGTGACCTCGAAAGCATCGCCGCCGCAAAAATAAAGCAGATAACGGCCGAGTTAGAGGCAATTGGAAGCAAACCGTTTGACCCGGTCCAGAGGATTAAAACCGGGTTGATTCACTTCAAGACTGAAAAATTCGAGAAGAATCCTACTTTGTATGGTGAACTTGCCAAAGGTCAGAGCCCCAAGTTTATGGTGTTCGCTTGCTCAGACTCCCGAGTTTGCCCTCCTCATATTCTTGATTTCCAACCAGGGGAGGCCTTTGTGGTCCGAATCATTGCCAACATGGTCCCACCTTATGACCAGACAAAATACTCAGGAGTGGGGGCAGCCATTGAATATGCAGTATTGCATCTGAAGGTGGAGAATATTGTGGTCATTGGACACAGCTGTTGTGGTGGGATAAAGGGGCTTATGTCTATCCCGGACGATGGGACCACTGCTAGTGATTTCATAGAACAATGGGTCAAAATCTGTTTGCCGGCTAAGTCCAAGGTGAAATCAGAATTCAGCAGTTTATACCATTCGCGGATCAATGCACCAACTGCGAGAAGGAAGCTGTTTATGTATCTTTAGGAAAGCTTTTGACATATCCATATGTGAGAGAAGCCGTGGTGAAGAATACTTTAGCTCTCAAGGGTGCGCACTACAATTTTATTAATGGATCTTTTGAGCTCTGGAGTCTTGACTTTAAACTTTTACCCTCTCTATCTGTATGAGCATCCACCATTGTCATTTAGTTTGGATTCATTTCCTCAACCTTCTCTTAAAAGGCATGTTGTAAATTTCCTCTCGAAGATTTGTAATAAGTCTGGCTGGTTTGTGTCTTGCCTATTAAGAAGTTTTCCTTTTCAAAAAAAAAAAAAAAGGCATTAAATACCCATCACATCCATCATAAAGGATGTCTCTTTTTATAAAAGTCATTCAATTTCAACATACTCATCATGATTATATCACTGAGGATGTCTTTTTTTATGAAAGTCACTCATCTCCTTTTTTTATCCCAGTTGTTTTACTTTTTATCTTTTTATTTTTTTCTCAATTGGGTCAAGAATTACAGTACGTTGCTTCAGCTGCTGGAATTGGGGTTTTAATTAATGTTTATATTCTACAGCTTCTGGGGAAAATTTTCCTCTAATAAATCCATGGTCTTTTGGAGGAAGGAAACTCCAAATCATCAAAATGTTGAGGTCCTTCTAAGGAACTATGGATCCATCTCTCCAAAAAGATATAGTTCTTCAAATGTCAAGAAAATGACCTCCTTCTTCAAAGACAAATTAGGCCAGGGTGGCTATGGAGGCGTATACAAGGGAAAGCTATTGGGTGGCCGCCTTGTGGCAGTGAAGGTCTTAAATAAATATAAAGGTGATGGGCAAGAATTTGTTAATGAGGTTGCGAGCATTAGTAGGACATCTCATGTCAACATTGTCACTCTACTGGGCTTTTGCTTTGAGGGTTCCCAAAGAGCTCTCATATATGAGTTTATGCCTAATGGATCTCTTGAAAAATTCATATATGAGAAGGGAAATCGCCAATTAGGGTGGGAAACATTGTACCAAATTGCAATTGGCATTGCACGGGGATTGGAGTACTTACATGGTGGTTGTAACACACGGATATTGCACTTCGACATTAAGCCTCATAACATTCTTCTAGACCAAGATTTTTGTCCAAAAATCTCTGACTTTGGCCTTGCTAAACTATGCCCAAAAAATGAGAGTATCATATCAATGCTAGGTGCAAGAGGGACAGCTGGGTATATTACTCCAGAAGTATTTTTTAGAAACTTTGGAAGTGTCTCACAAGTCCGATGTGTATAGTTATGGAATGATGATTTTAGAAATGGTTGGAGGAAGAAAGACTATTGATGTTGGAGTTGAGCATTCGAGCGAAATATATTTTCCGCATTGGATATACAAGCATCTTGAATAAGGTGATTAGCTTGGACTGCATGGGCTTATGAATGAAGAGGAAAATGAAAAAGCAAGGAATATGATTTTAGTAGGCTTGTGGTGCATACTGTAGACATCAAAAAATTAGTGAAGTGCATATCACCATCTGATCGGTCAATGATAAAAAATTTGACTGGTCAACAATTCAAATTCAAGACTGGTGGGTCCCATAAGCAAGGGTGACTCATCAAAACTCATGAGGGTCCATGACAAGTGACACATGTCAACACATGGGAGGCCACATCATCACAACAAAAGATAAGTCTTCCACTTATCTTTAAATTAAATTAATTAGAAAATAACTATTTTCTAATTGGCCAAAATCACTTGAAGATATGCATTAACTCCTCTATAAATAGGAGGCTCTCATTCAAGAAAAGGGAGGCTTTTCCAGAGTATTGAAGTGCTGCCAAACTCCAGACATTCAACAAGAGAGTGGAAGTTCTGCCAAACTCCAGACCTTCAAGCATTCATCAATACTTTGAAATATTCAACAAGCACAAGACACAAGTGCCGAATCTTCCACTCCGAAGCTTGATTCAAGAACAAGCGATCGTCACTCTTGAATCAAATCAATCCAATAAAACCTGTTCGATTCAATATCGAGCTCACCGCCCCTTGAATCAAATCAAGTCAAGAAAACATGTTCGATTCAAAATCAAGCGATCATCGCCCTTGAATCAACATCAAGTCATCATCTGATTCAAGATCAAGCTATTCTAGCCCTTGGATTAACATCAAGCCATTATCCAATTCGAGATCAAGCTATCTTAGCCCTTGGATCGTCAAGCCATAAAAGGAGAATTAATCAGAGGATTTTTATTCTTTTATAAAGAATATATCTACAGAGAATTGTACCATTTAATTTTCACAGATCAATACAAATTACACTTGTCCATATTTTTCTTGTTCATTTAATTTTCAGGACACGAAATTTGTGTTTACAAAATTGGCACGCCCGGTGGGACATCTCTGCCTCTCATCTTTTTCTCCTAAATCCAACCTTGAAGTTCAATGGCTTCCAAGAAAACCCAAGTTGCATGCGAGGGAAAGAACGCCGCTGAACACACCACTTTGCTTGCATCTCACAGTACCTCTACCAGTCCCGTGACTCGTAGCAAGTCAAGGATGGCGGATCTGCCTCTAAATCAACATGCTTCTACAAAAATTCTGTCGGTAAAGCCTGTTGGAGTCAATCGTGGCCATCAGCCTGTCATCAACGTAGCCTTGCTGGGGAAAATGTGCAATTTCGTGACAATGTGCAGAAGCGTTCATCTCCGTCGATGTCAGTAAAATCCAGAGACAAGTCCCCTTCATCCGTCTCCGACGCCGACTTGAGCACCACCTCCCGTTCTGAGTCACCAACCAGAACTTTGAAGGATGCTTTACCGAAAAAGTCGAACTCTTTTATTTCTTCTTTTTCAATGGCTGCACCAGTGATGGCAACTAGCACTTTGACTACAGAGGAACAACTGGCTGATATGCAATGAGCCATCGACAAACTTACAAAAACTATTGAATAAGTTGGAAATGCGGGATTGTGATGAATCAAACCAAAACCCTGCTCACCCTCCCGGTTTGACGCCTTTTGTCAATGCAACACATGCGTCTGATACGGTGCCGATTATAAGACAAACTGTTCCAGTCACTCCAGTAGCTTCGTTGTCTATCCAAAAAATTCATGACATGATCACGAACACCATTAGAGCACAATATAGGGGTCCTTCTCAAAGTACTCTCATGTATTCAAAGCCATACACCAAAATAATCGACAACCTGATAATGTCGTTGGGTTACCAACCCCCAAAATTTCAACAGTTTGACGGGAAGAGAAACCCCAGACAGCATATCGCTCACTTTGTCGAGATTTGCAACAATGCTGGAATGGAAGGAGACCTTCTAGTTAAGCAGTTTGTTCGATCTCTTCGAGGAAACGCTTTCGACTGGTACACTGACTTGGAGTCTTAGTCCATCGATAGTTGGGGGCAAATGGAACAAGAATTCCTGAATCGCTTCTACAGCACCCGTCGTACAGTGAGCATGATAGAGCTCACTAACACAAAGCAATAGAAAGACGAGCCCATCATCGACTACATCAACTGCTGGCGCTCATTAAGCCTTGATTGCAACGACAGACTTTCAGAAGTCTCTATTGTGGAGATGTGTATACAAGGTATGCATTGGGGTCTCTTGTACATCCTTCAAGGGATTAAACATAGCACCTTTGAAGAACTGGCTACTCGAGCCCATGACATGGAGCTCAGCATTGCTTACCATGGTGCAAAAAGTCATTCATCTTTTGACCAGCAAGATGGAAGGAGGGATGAGATAAGAGGCAATAAGCCTTCATAAAGCCTTGCTGAAGAGTCGATGGCAGTCACGACGACACCAGCTAAAATCCCTGGACGTGAAAAGAAGAAAGAAATTAAAATGGTGGAATCAAATTAAGGAAAAGAAAAGCATCGCTCTACCTTCAAGCATTTGGAAAAAAAAAAAACCTTTTCCCAGATTCTGATATACCATTCATGTTGGAGGACTTGCTTCAGAAGAAAGTGATCAAGTTATCGGAGTGCAAGCATCCCGAAGAGATAGGGCGTGTTGATGACCCAAAGTACTGCAAATTCCACAGGATCTTCAGTCACCCAGTAGAGAAGTGCTTTGTGTTAAAAGAACTAATCACGAGTTTAGCAAGGCAGGGAAATATCAAGTTGGAGCTTGAAGAAGTGGTGGAGTCAAACCATGCTACAGTCACTCTTAGTTCTATTGACCCCATACCTTCACAAACTCCACCAAAACTGTCAACACCTCTACACCAATCACCGGGGGCATCTTCTAGGATAATCCAATTCGGATCACTTGAACCTATAGAAGTTCAAATCCCTTACAAAACTGCTCTCAGGGACTGCCACTCAAGCTCCGACACCAAGTCAGTCATTAAAGACAATGGGGAATGGACTTTGGTGACTCGAAGAAAGTTGCACAAGAAGAACCTGCCTCAACACCGTGTCATCGTCAAAGAGGTGGATAAGAACAAAGACCCAAAGTCCACTCCTCGAACTTCAGTATTTGATTGCATCGAGGCTCCAAATGATCAAGTCTTAGTGTTCAGTCGGTTGGGTACTCCCAAACAAAGAGAGAACAATGAAGCCCCGAGTTTACGCAAATCAGCTTTGGAGCGAATTGGAACTCTGAATACATCATCCATAAAAAGGCGCCAACGAAGGGTACAGAAGAAAAATCAAGTTGAGCTAAAGGATGACAAAGAGACTAGAAACTTGATCCCGTCTCGCATGAAGCGTCAGTCAACATTGGATGTGAGCACAGAAGGCCCGTTGAAAGCTAAGCGACGCACAATCATACTCACATGCTAATCTAAGAATCAAAGCCACAAGTCTGCTGAAGAAAAAGTGGTGCACACCCCCTACCATGCTAAGGCAGAAAAAGATTCAAGCTCAGAATCTTCTAAAGACAAACCAAAAATCAACACTAGTGGTAGCAAGCTCCTGAAAAGCTATCACTCTTGAAGTAACCTACGCTCATTTTCGCACGAGCTTAAACTGCATGTTACTCCTGGCCCACATGAGTCTAAACTGTGCACGGCACCCAAAACAAAACAAAAATTTCTTGAACTACGTTATGACTCGATCCCTCTGGGGTACATAGGCAGCTGGTGAAATTAACTCAAGTTCAGTCACGATTAAAAAAAAATGTTCTCCACCAATGATGTCACACGTGGTTAAACTGTTAAAACATCACCACCAAGTCTACTGGTGGTTAATCTAGTAGATAACCCTGACTCATCCTATACGAGTCTAAATTGTCTCGAATCTTCACTACAGTTCACAAGCTCCTTTACACCAGCCGAATTGTGTCAAATCCAATGCAACTCAAAGCTCATTGACATGAGGGTAAACTATCAATGAAAATCCAAGAAAATGACATCGATCACAAGTGTCAGTCAAGGCTTCAGTCTGCTCGGGTGAATTGGTGCAAAGTGGCATCAATCTCAATTGACAACCAAAGTTTTCGATCCTCCCAAATGAATTGGTGCAGAGAGATGTCGATCACGAGTGGCAATCAAAGTCTTCAGCCTGCTCGAGTGAATCAGTGCAAAATGGCATTAATCTTGATTGGTGACCAAAGTCTTCAGTCCCCTAAGATGAATTGATGCGAAGTGACATTGATCATGAGTGTCAGTCAAAGTCTTCAGTCTGCTCAAGTGAATTGGAGCAAAGTGGTATCCGTCTTAATGGCATCATCAGTTATCTCGAGTAAAAATGCCTTGAAACAAATTTGATCGACACGTTCTCAAAATAATATTGGTGTTCATCAATCGTCTGAGGTGGAAGTGCTGTGAAGCCGACAAGATTGATGAATTCTCCTACAAATACGGTTTTACATGAGGCATCATGGGTTAAGGTGCCTTGAAGCTGATGTGATCGAGGCCCTCTCTTACAAATGTGGTCATGTGTCAGTCGCCATGGGTGAAGTTGCCTTGAATTCGACATGATCGATACTTTTTTTTTTCTACAAATGTTGGCCTACACCAGTCTGCTCGGGTGAAGTTGTCTTGAAACCAAAGTGATCAACAACTTTTCTACTAAATATTTGTTTGCATCAGTCTGCTCGGGTGAATGTGCCTTGTCGTTGAGATGAGACGTCAGCAATGAACAAGTGTAAGACGGCAATGATCACAAAATAGTCGACGCTGCAAGTAATAAAAACCAAAGGTGCATTACTGAAAGGGTGCAAAACGGCAATGATCACCAAACGGTCAACGCTGCAAGTGAAAAAAGCCAAAGGTGCATCACTGAACAAGTGCAAGATGGCAAAACAGTCGACGCCGTAAGTGATAAAAGCCAGAGGTGCATCACGGAACAGATGCAAAACAGCAATGATCACAAAACGGTGAATGCCGCAAGTGAGAAAAGCCAGAGGTGCATCACTGAACAAGTGCAAAATGGCAATGATCACAAAACGATCAACGCCGCAAGTGAGAAAAGCTAGAGGTGCATCACTGAACAAGTGCAAGACGGCAATGATCACCAAACAGTCGACGCCGAAAGTGATAAAAGTCAGAGGTGCATCACTGAACAAGTGCAAGACGGCAATGATCATCAAACAGTCGACGTTGCAAGTGAGAAAAATCAGAGGTGCATCACTGAACAAGTGCAAGACGGTAATGATCACCAAACGGTTGACGCCGGAAGTGATAAAAGCCAGAAGTGCAGTATTGAACAAGTGCAAGATGGCAATGATCACCAAATGGTTGACACCGCCAAGTGAGAAAAACTAGATGTGCAGCAATGATCGAGGCTTAGGAGTGGTTAGATACATCAATCACCTTCACTGAAAGTTCATTTATAGATCGACAATCGACAAGCTTGTAGGTGGTCAAGTCAAAGGCGACAAGTTGGACACTTCAATGCTCCAATTACCTGCACGTGAAAGAGATTTAAAAAAAAAAGTGAGGTGTGATTAGAAAAAAAAAAGTTGAAGTGGCAGATTCATGATAAAAATAAAAAATAAATAAAAAAGTGAAGCGTGATTAAAAAAGAAAAGAAAATGAAAAGTCGAAGCGGCAGATTCTTGATTATATATATATACTAGTATTGACCCGCGCGATGCGCGGCAACCACAAATAGAATAATGAACAGTAAATTAATCAATACAACAATAAAATGAAAAGATAGTGAATTATCAATCTTATTATTAACTTCGTGCCAGTTGACACATCTAACGCTGGCAATTCAATCTGTGGGCCGGCATCTTAGATAGAGTGT
>JAESVK010060637.1:0-20481 GCA_017140935.1 Hamamelis virginiana
TGTGGGACAGCATTAATGGTAGGCAAGAACAAGGTTGCATATCCCGTTGATTCCCGAGAATCTAATTTTCTTTCCGTCGATGGAAATTTAAATTCCAAGGGAAGAAGTAATCCTATCGGTGAATAGGGGATTTTACAGAGAATGGAGAAGAAGAAGAACCCATTACTGGAACGAGAATTGTAGAGAATGAGAAAGATGAATTAGACGTTCACGAACCTCAGATCAGAGCTTCAGATTTGTTTATCTGGTAAATCCATGGGGACATTTTATTAACTTTTTTTTTGTTTGGTTGATTGGAAAATGTAAAGGAAAAAAAAAAGTTTTTTAATTAATTTTTTGTTTGGTTGATGGGAAAATATAAGAAAAAGAAAGAAATTTTTTTTTTGGGGCGTAGTGACTCGCTTTTTCCGGCGTAGTGACCTGCATTTCCAGCATAGTGACCCGCATTTTCCGGCATAGTGACCTGCGTTTCCGGCGTAGGAAACTAACGCGGGTCACTACGGGTGTGACGTAGTGAACCCGTGGGTTGGGGGTGTAGGTGGCATTAAAGGTTGTTAAGAAGGAGGAGTATTTTTGTCAAATTATGCCAAAAGGACTTTTGGGAAGAAAAATATTTTAAGAGGACTTTTGGCATGGAAATCTTCTAAACGAGGACCTTTAGCCAAATTCCTCTTAGAGTTAATGTGGAAGAGTGCAAGATCAGTCAATAGCCCTAGCTCAACAGGAAGATACCCAGCAATGTCAGCATGGTTCAGATCAACACCGGCAACGACTCTCAATTCCGGGTCATCGAGGGCCGGAGCACAGAAAACACCCTTATAGGCACACACAATTGCACCAACCCAGTTCCCAGTCCTGTTAAACGGGTCAGAATACATTGCCTTTTTCCATGCCTGAAGAGCAATGTAAGCCCTTCTGAGCCTTGAATTCTCAAAAGTTACGGTAAGGCTGACCTCATATTCATAACCATCAGGAAGATCACCGTTTTTTGGGAGCATCAAGAGCTGACCGCGAGCAATGGCGGATGCCTGGGCTTCAGATAGGGCAGAAGAGAAGGAAGTGAGAGAAGAGATGCAGAGACAGAAGAAGAAAAAGCAGCCCAAGGCCTGCATTGTTGGAGGGTTTCCAATGTCAGACCACCTTGGTAGGCCCAAGGCTGCTTATAGGAACACCATGGATGTCAAGGGGGGAGGGTGTTATAATGGAGAGGGAGGGGATTGTTGAGAGGTTACTGACAGAGGCCTCCAGTTTTAGTATTGGGCTGTTTTCAGACTCCACAAAATTTGGAGGTACCTCTACTTGTAGAGACAAATTTAGGGGAAGAGTTGGCTTGGCTATCGGTCTGGCATGCCTAAATGAATCATTAAGAAGAACTAACAATGACTAAGTCTTCCTTTTAACTAACTGCTAATACCACTGCACTACAAGTCATTGACACTTGTTTGAGATTGAGTTGACAAATTACCTGTATAAATAGATTTGAATTTAGCTTATTTAAGATCTGTTTAGACTTTGGCCTTCATCACCCATGTACCACAGTGTTTCTATCCAATTTATCGTAGTAGGAATTCTTTTTTGTTTTCTTTTTTCTTTTTTTTTGGCTGTATCTTGACTTAAGAAATAGTTTGATTTATCTTATGCACCTATGGAATTGACCATTAGTTACGTGGGAGGAGAGCGATAACGTTAATCCACGCAGCCGTATGGTAACTCCCACACTGAATCGAGTATCATTTTGGTATTAAATTAACAAAATGTTGACGTGTCCTACGCTCTTAACTCCGTCGTCTAATCGTCAGACAAGGACCCGTAGACTACTGCTCCATACAAAACAAACACCACAGTCAACCACTAAACCATTAAACCCTCTCCCCTGCTTTCCACACACCACCAACCCACCCATTCAAAGACCTCACCGTCGATCATGATCGCCATCAAGATCATGATGACGGCGATGGTCCCGGCGCCGTCACCGGAGAACCACTTCCACTGGGCCCCATCTCCTTCTACCTTCACTACAATCGTTCATCAATCGCCGTCCAAACTCCCCGTTGATTTCAGCCCTCCATTGATTGCCATGGTCGTCGTCGTCGCTACTGCTTTCCTTATTATCACTTACTCCCGCTTCATCTCCCGCCACCTCCTCAACCCCTTACTACAAGTCATCCGCCGATGGCGCCGCCGTCGACGGCGCCGATCATACATGTCATCATCCGCCGGCGATATCGAGTCGCCGCCTTATAATTCTGCTTTTGAAACATCCGATGGATTTCAAGTGTTCTCTCCTTACGGACTCGATGAGTCTGTAATCAAAACTATACCTCTATCTGTTTACACTACGAAACCTATCGGTAACAAGAATGGATTCATTGAGGAGAGTCGTGATTGTGCTGTTTGTTTGCTTGAGTTTGAAGATAATGACTATGTCCGTACACTTCCTGTGTGTTGTCACGCATTTCATGTTGATTGTATTGATATTTGGCTCAGGACTCACGCGAATTGTCCTTTGTGCCGAGCTGGAATATTCCGGCCGGAATCTCCGTTTATTCCGGTGATGGCTGCGAGAATCAGACCGAGTCTCGATGACGGAATATTGGAGAGCATCCTTCTCGAGCCGCTGGCCGAAGCTGCGCCGGAAAATGAGAGTACAGTCACCGAGATTGTTCCGTCAATGGACGAGCCATCGCCAAGGAGGAACCAATCGGAGGATAGATTCAACGGTCGTGATTTCTTGCTTAAGCGATCGTACTCGTTTGGTTTCGAGCGCAACTTCCCGTCGGAGCGAATGGTGTTGGAGCCGGCGACGGCGTCTCCCTGGCGATACCGGCGAGGAAGCTTCTGGAGCAAACGGCCGTCACCGTTCGGCTCGTTGACGAAACCTAGGGTTTTCTCTTTCCGATACTACAGAGGCATGAAGTCACCGTTCTTCCGGCGAAGAGGTTTCTATCCGGTTTCGGAATCGAGCGTCAGATTCTCTGGCGGCGGATCATCGAGAAGAACCAAATCGATGACCAGTCCTATGTTCATGAGGTCATCGGCGGCAGCAGCTGCAGCAGCGTTCTCGTCAAGCCGGTTAAGGTGCGGAGATCCGGAGGCACTACTATCACCGGAGAGATTCAACAGACGATGAAAAAAAGCGGCCGTCGAAGCGAAAACACCGTCGGAGAAGTAGCTGTCGGAGGTGGGGGAGGGGTGCCGGTGACGGAAGATGGGTCCGGCGCTTTAATGAAGGGTCGCATGCGAGAGTTAATGACTCGCACTGGCATTTGTAGCGGTCATTAATTGATAGTGGGGAGGGCATTTAATGAAAAATTGACGAGAGCGAGCAATTGACGGATCAAGCGCTTTCTCTCTCCAAACTTTCTCTCTCTATACATCTCTACATACACATTGCAATTGACGGTAATGGTGGTGGGGGTTCACATAAATGCAACGTACTGGACTTTCCTTTCTTCACCTCTTTTATAGTGAAAAAAGCGGGAAATTGATAGTTTTGGGCCTTGAGGCATCGAATTTTATGCTTACTTGTTGGGTTTTGGTCTGGTCAGTAACTCAGTATTGCCTTTATCTCTCTCTCCTCTCACTTTCTCTCTCTTAAATTGAATGTAGAGAGATGCACACATGACACAAACTAGTCAGCCATGTGCGAAAAGTGATGTGTAAGACGGAGTTTTGCAATAGACATAGGTTGGGGCTTGGGCCAGGTTAATTTTAGGCTTTTTGCACATGTAAGACGGAGTTTTGCCTCCATAGTCCAATGAATACAAGTGAGTTGGGTTGGGTCTTGCCCATGGGATTTTCCCTAGAAGTTGGTTTTAGCCGCTGGTTAAGCTCAGTGTTTCTATTACATTCAAATGGTTATTGTAATAAATTTTAAATTAGAAAAATTATAGTTTTGTCCTTCAATTCACATTCATTTGCACATTGCACTCTTCTTATGGTTTATTTTCCAAACACATTCACTCCATATAATAATTCTCATTTCTCACTCTTACTCTTGAATGAGTCCATATAAGATTGATTTATCATACCCAATTAAAATAAAAGGTGACCCAAGGGCCCATTCTCATTATAGGTATGAAAGTGTCATTTAATTTATGATTAAAATATAAAATTAATATATATATATATATATATATATATACAACAAATTTTTTTTGTTCTGTGGTGGATTTTGTCCTTTTCTAGAAAAGAAGACAACTAATCCATGTCATTAGGACTTCTGGACGGCAGAAAGGAGTGTTACGTGGGCCTCATTTTGGCCCATATTCCATGTTCTGTCCCAATCCAAGACTAGGCCTAAAGCAAAGATTGATTTAGACTTTAGAGGGCGGATATGGCCACCCCTCCGTACGATTGCCTTCCCCCCATTGTTTTTTAAATCCTACTAATTAATTAACACGCTCCATAAAGTTTCCAAAATATCCCCAATCTCAGCGATCACCATACCCTACACTTCGTTTTCAAATCTCTCTCTTGCACGCTCTATCTCATTTTTAGCTTCAACTTGTTTCTCTCTTGGCTTCTCATCTCTCTC
The DNA here is from genome assembly GCA_017140935.1 of Hamamelis virginiana. Taxonomy (NCBI): domain Eukaryota; kingdom Viridiplantae; phylum Streptophyta; class Magnoliopsida; order Saxifragales; family Hamamelidaceae; genus Hamamelis; species Hamamelis virginiana. Next base: position 4,538 of record JAESVK010060637.1, read on the forward strand.
CTTGTTTTTTTTTTTTCCTTTTTCTTTGACCATTGACGGATTGTATAAAGCTTTTCAAAGTTCAATAAAACATCTCCAAAGAAGTTCTACACCTTCTAGAATAATAACATAATTAAAAAAAAATGAGAAAAAAAACAAACAAACAAAAATTTAAGAAAAAAATTAAAACTCGCAAGTGTATTCAATAAACCAGTATTGGACATATTTCATTCAGTTTTAAGAAACCGGTCATACTTGATGTATGATTGTTCGGTTTCTTAGAATCAAACATACTTGGTAGGTTTGGTTCACTTCAACATACTAAATATGTTTGGTATTGGTTTATCAAATAGGTGATTTGGGGTCAAATAGGTGTACAAGGCAAAGAATAATACAAAAGAAGAAGTAGAGAGATACAAAGCAAGACTGATCGCCAAAGGTTACAAGCAATGCCTCGGCATTGACTATGATGAGGTATTTGCACATGTTGCTCGATTGGAAACTATAAGATTGATAATTTTTTTAGTGGCACAAAAGAAGTATAAGATTTTCCAAATGAATGTCAAATTTGCTTTCTTGAATGGATTTCTTGAAAATGAAGTATATGTAAAACAACCCTTGGGCTACGTTGTAAATGGCCACGAAGACAAAGCTTTAAAATTGAAAAAGGTTTTATATGGTTTAAAGCAAGCTCCAAGAACTTGGAATAGTAGAATTGATAAGTACTTCCAAGAGAATAATTTCAAGAAGTGCCCTTATGAGCATGCCTTATACACAAAGGTGAATGAAAATGGAGATATGTTACTTGTTTGCTTGTATGTTGATGATTTGATTTTGACGGGAAATAATCCAAGAATGTTTGAAGAATTCAAAGGAGCAATGGCACGAGAATTTGAGATGGCGGACATCGGGCTTATGTCTTACTACCTTGGGATTGAGGTGAATCAAATAGAAAAAAGCATTTTTATTTCTCAAAAAGGATATGCTAAAAAAGTTTTAAAGAAATCAAGATGGGTGATTGCACTCCAGTTAATACCCCCATCAAATGCGGAGTCAAGTTGTCAAAGCAAGAAGAAGATTAAAGGGTGAATCCTACTCTTTTCAAAAGCCTAGTTGGAAGTTTGCGTTACTTGTTTGCTTGTTGGACTTATTAGTCACTACATGGAAACACCAAGTTTGACACACATGAAGCCTGCAAAAAAGATTCTTTGCTACATCAAAAGTACTTTTGATTTTGGTTTATTTTATACATCCTCTAGTGATTTCAAGCTTGTGGGATATAGTGATAGTGGTTTGAGTGGAGATTTGGATGATCGGAAAAGTACTACCGGATTTGTTTTCTACATGGGTGATACCATTTTTACATAGAGTTCAAATAAGCTAGGTTGATTTGATTGTAAAATGCATGGCTTGGTTTGATTATAATTATAATTATATTTTATATGCTTAAATGTAATGGTTTGATTTGATAATAATTAAGATGCATGTCTTGTTTTTGTCGTATTTCTTGTGAATTATTTAAATTTTATAGACTTAATTCAAAATAACTTTGATCAGCTTCCATATAATAGGTTCAACATTGAGGAATACAAAATTTTAAAATAATTTTTTTTTAATGGAAAAATAACAAAGAAAATGGTTTTAAACTTGTCCTCTTTTAATTTTTTTAAAAACATAAATAACAAAGGAAACAAATTTAAAACCGTCTTTCTTGACACATATAATAGACAACGGTTTAAAAACGTCCTCTTTTTGGGTCAAATGAGACGGTTTTAAAACTGTCTTCTTTGTGTGAACAAAGAGGACGATCAAAAAACCGTCTTCTTTTATTTTTACCCTTTTAAGACAGCTCCCATAAAGAATGTTTTGAAACTGTCTTCTTTGGCCTTTTTGTAGTAGTGAAGCAACTTATTGTGACATTATCTACTTGTGAAGCGGAATTTATCGTAGCTACCCCATGTGTCTGTCATGCTATTTTGGCTTAAAAACTTGTTGAAAGAGCTTGGAATTTTGGAAGAATTAAGAACCAACGGAAATTTTTGTGGACAACAAATCAACATTATCTGTAGCAAAAAATCCAGTGTTTCATGATCGAAGCAAGCACATTGATAGAAGGTATCATTTCATTCGAGAATGCGTGACCTAGAAGAAAATACTACTCAAGTATGTGAAGTCACAAGATCAAATTGCAGATATCTTCACCAAACCACTCAAGCTTGACATCTTCAACAAATTGCAACCTTTACTTGGAGTTTCTAAAAGTTATGTTTAAGGGGGGATGTTGGAAGTTTAAACATACATTTCTAGAAGGTTATGGATATGCCTAGAGTAGTCTAAAGATTTCCTATCCACGTATGTATGTGAAGGGACATTCATGTATGTGAAGTATTTAATGTATTCATGTATTTAGAGGTACATTGTACCATGGGATACATTGGATGAGTATGTGGGTCATTAATGTACTAGTTTAGGAAGTCTAGATTTGAGTCCTATAAATACCTATGTAACCAAACATTTGGAATCAAGTTGAACACAAAAGTGAAAGTGTTCTAGCTAGTTTCTTTACCTCCATAACCATCTTTAAACCTGTGTTTGTGTGAGTAAGCGTACCACATTTTCAACAAATTTTTTTCATTTTTTTCTTTTGTTGTCATTGTCTTCCTCTGTGCAGATGTCCTTTATTTTGGAGCCATTTTGGCTGGTTTGTCTCTTTTTTCTTATTTTTCTCCATGTTTCTTTTCCTTATTTATTTTTTGTATTAGTTTCTTCGTTTTAGGTGCTACTAGGTGTATAGGTCTTGGATCGCTGCTCTTCAAGTTCGCAGTGCTTTTGCTTAATATATATATATATATATATATATATATATATATATCAACATATATTTGTTTGCTCCTCTCTATTCATATATTACAGTGATTATACAACAAAAAAGGTAAATCTTTTTACGTATTCCAGATAGATAAACGTGGAGTAATAAATAATCAAATAGCTTACTTCTTTACTATATATATATATACTTTTTTTGGGGGCACTCTAGCTTTTGTAAATCTTCTGATTATTAAAAATTATGCTTGACTGATACTAACGTGATGTTATTTATAGTCAATATACATAGTCAATATCCTGCTTGACTAATTCAAATTTCTCTGTCTTTTACTTAAGCTAATTTGCTATTTATTATATTCCCACAACAATATTACATGGTTTTCAATCATAGTATACCTTAAACGTTTAAACAATTAGCTTTTCCATTACTTTAACTTAAAAATGCCTCTTTACATAAATTGCTATTCATAGTTTCAATCATATTTTCATAAAAAGCTTAGCACAATTCTATGAATTACCACCATTTGGTTGTCGTTGTACTTCTGAAAGGGATCCATGCTATAATCAATGTACAGAAGCTATTCCTAGAACATTGTGGCTATATCAACGATGCTGCCATGAATACTACTACTCTAAGTGATTATTGTATGCCCAAGCAGTATGTAACTATTCCTGTCTTTCCATAATCTATTTTAATGTCAATATTTGTCAAATTCCTGTTTCAGCAACAATGTATCGTAATTTTGTATATGTATACATACAGAAATGATCCTATTAGCACATGCCGACTTTCGCGAGTCAGTATGAAGCTCATACGTGATTATAGGGTGCACATTTTGAAAAACAGACCATTGGATTAGATACTATGCATATGTATAGCCAAAAATCACAATGATCCAATGGTCGGTTTCTCAAATATATTACTAAAAAAACTGTGACAGTTTTCAGCAGTAAGAATTTTGAGATACCTGTATCGGATCACTGTGATTTTTGGCAGGCCCGACATTCATAACAAGGGTATATAATCCAACGGTCGATTTTTCAAAATATGCATCCCACAATTCTCTATAAAGTTCATGCTGACTTTCGAAAGTCAGCATATGCTTACTATAGCTATATGTCTAAGTGCATGTTAACCTAAATTTTATGTTTCTAGTATGTTTCCTAAAGAGCTATACATATATCTGAAACTTCGAAAAGGCACCGATCCCGTGCTACCCACTCCTAGTCTTCTATATTTATTTATGGGTTAAGCTCGATTTAGTACCGCAAACTTTTTTAAAAGTTTCAATGTGGGCCACAAACTTTTAATCGTGTCAATTTAGTACCAATTTAACAAGATGGATTTCAATGTTGGCCAAATCGTGTCTGCCATCAAAGAACTCAAATGGAAGGATGATGTGGCAGTTAAGTTTAGCTTATGTGGCATTGATGTGGCAACTCAGCCCATTTCCCTCCAAAATAACACTCACGTGGACATCACATGACCAAACAAGCCATGATCCACACAAATTAGGGCAGGGAAAGGGGTTCTTGCACATTAGCAAACCCAAACCCAAAATCCATCCCCTGTTCGTCCTCTATTAGAGCTCACGTTTGTGGGTTAGGTTCATAATTCGCCCCATTAGAGTTCGATCGGTTCATCATTCGTCCAACAAAGTAAGGTAACTTCATTCATTTGTGGGTTAAAATCCTATAATGGTGGACTCTATTGTTTATGTTTGAGAAATTTTGGGCGCAGATGGAAGCTACTGATAGAATGCAATGTCACTGTGGAGCAAGGGCTAGAATGTGGACATCATGGACAACCAATAATCCTGGGCGTAGATTTTATGGATGTCCAAACTATGGTTCACGTGGCTGTGGTTATTTCGGATAGTTTGATCCACCAATGTGTCCACGTGCTAGGCAAATCATACCCAGACTGCTGAGAAGGAATGAGATAAACCGTACGAGGGAGAAGATTTACTGGACAGTGATCGTCATCTCCTGGCTAATCATAGTTGGGCTAATTTTCATTTTATTTTTTAAGAAAGGTTATAAAACTGTAAATGGGGGTATGCTTTTCATTTCATGAAAAGTTATACAGCTGTAAAAGTGAAAATGGTTCACGTGGTTGGGTGTTTTTTGGATGGGGGTATACAATTGTAACTATAATGGGGGTATGTTTTTTGGATGTGGTTGGCCATGTAGAGGCCTTATCATGTTTTTGGGATCACTGAAGTTAGGTATTTTGGTGAATATGCCATGGTGTAATGGTGACTTGTCATTTTATGTATGAATGGAACAATTGTAACTGATGTTTATGGTTTATGAAAATTTACTGATCTTGTTTGGGCATATTTGTCTACTTCAATGTCTTTTGCATCTATTCTTGAAAATATATATATATATATATATATATATATATAGAAAAGGAATAGAACAGGAAATCTCTAAGATTTGGAGAAATGTGAGGCAGACGTACTGTATCCATTGTAATGTTTGCTTGCATACCTTTGGCACTAGACAAAAAATGGCCTTAAATATTAATAGTTCTTAATGAGTGTCATGCCAGCAGTGGTGGAGCCAGGAATTTAGTGCCCAACTTTTAGTTTCCACTTGGTTGTTAGTGCTTTACCATAATTCTAGAAATAAAAGAAATCAATTGATTACAATCTTTTGTTGATATTATTTTTTTTAATTAACAGTAAACAGATCAAAAGCTAATTTTGAACCAATAAGAAATATCAGGACTTAAAAATAATAATAGATAATAGTTTCTTCCATTATCCACGCCTCTAGCGTTTTTTCCATGATCACTGAGTTTTATATTGAAAGAGAGAACCAGCATCCAGCGAGAAAGATTGAGTGAAACTCAGCATTTGGCGATTTTGGATGAGACTGTAAGAGAGATTGAAAGAGAGATGCAGCTAGAGAGAAAATGATGCAAAGAGAGAAAGAGTGTGTTTGATACATTTTTTCTTTTATATAATACTATAACAGAGTGGAATGTGTTAAGAGGCTTTGAAATATAAAGTGTGGGACTTATGCATGCCTTTGTTCATGATGCCGGGTACAAGTATTAAAAATGCAACCACAAAGAAAACCTCATCTACACATTCAATGGACCACCTGTTCAAAGAAAAGGTGCTAAAAATGCAACCACAAAGAAAACCAATCTACACATTCAATGGACCACCTGTTCAAAGAAAATGTGCTAAAAATGCAACCACAAAGAAAACCAATCTACACATTCTATGGACCACCTGTTCAAAGAAAATGTGCTAAAAATGCAACCACAAAGAAAACCAATGTACACATTTGTGAGGCAGAGAATAGGTCCATTCAATGGACCACCTGTTCAAATAAAATGTACTAAAAATGCTACCACAAAGAAAACCAATCTACACATTTGTTTGTAGATAACAAAAATGTATTAACAATGCAACCACATAAGTTATAACTTGTCATTTGTCAGTTTACACCCACCAATATATGGGATCTTTACACCCATAAATAATAAATAAACTACATTCTGTTTTTCAATATTTGCCAATAATCCCAACCCAAAAAAAAACTGCCTGAATATATACTTTACTAATGCCTATGTTCAAAAAACTGCTAGCCATGTTCATCTAGAAGCATCCAAAAAATGAAGCACAAGCAGCTGTACCAAAGCACATCATTGCAATACAGCACCAAAATGCAGCAGCTTCTATGCTAGGGCTGAATAGATGCCTTTTAACCACTCCCTTCTCTATAGTTTTTTGGCTGTGTTACTGGTTCTCGATTCATAAACCCACCACACCACCTGGTTGGGTTATCATATGAATGCCTTGGGGTATGAATTGGCTGGGAGGAATGCATGTGACCACTCCCTTCTCCATGTGTTTGGCTTCCACCACTCAATGCAGCTCTCTTCCTTTTAACCTGTATATATCAAAGCATAAAATAAATTAGGGACTGTATTATTATTGGCTGCACACTGTCATCATCAAACTAATAATTATGTAAGTATGCATTAAAATTAAAATTACTGGTAGCTTCTGTCTATTCCGAGTATCCCCAGACCTTGCATTGGATTTTTTTGGGCTTTTACATGTTTGCTTGTTATGTCCATACTGCTGGCAGATTGAACATTTCATCTTTGTGCCACATTTTGAGACTTTAAACCCTCGAACAGTCTCTTTAGGATCCCTCTTTCTCAGTTTCTTCGGACTTCCAGGTTGTTTTCTTATCTTTGGAGGAGCAACTAGTCCAATGCCACTATTTTTCTAGAATTTTGAGCTAGGAACTGGGTGTATGATATGCTCGTATACCCTTTTATATGTCTCCACTGTGTACCAATTGCTCACGAAATCTTCAACCTTTTGTTTCATAAAAAAAATTACAGAAACAGCATGCTCACATGGGATTCCACTTATATCCCATTGCCTGCAAGTGCAAGTGTGGCGAGCAAGGTTTGCGATGAACTTATCTGCAACGGCTTTAACTTCAAATATATCATCCCCTACCCAGAGCGCCTCACAATGTCTACTCAATATCTTGGTTGACTCAATTTTTTTTTGAATGTTTGGACATATGGTACCCTTGTACTCAATCATTTCAGCTCTCATTTCTGCATCCTTATCATTAGTGTCTGCCTTATCATCTCGACACATGTTATGATTGGCTTGTCCCTTGCATCTATAATATATCCATTAAATGACTCACTCATGTTGTTGAGAAAGTCCTTACATTTGCTGTAAGAGGAGAATGCAGAACTTGTCCATGTTTTTGGATCCATTGCTTCAAGCATGGCATGTGCACCTTGACTGATTGCATTTATCTTCTTCATATTTTTTTTCCAATCAGGGACTGTAGTGCTGGTAGCAGCATTCCATACTTCATCTCGAAGCATGGTCCCTTTGTGCTTCTTACTTATATTGCCCCAAAGGTGTCTCTAATAGAATCGGTGCTCCACATTTGGGAGCAATTTATGCAATGCAGGAATAAGGCCCTGTAGATGAAAAAAAAAATCCACTTAGTCCTTGACTTTATATATATATAACAATAAAAACATAAAAATCAAACAAAAGATAAAATTTTAATATAGAACTAACATTCTGCTGATCACTCATAAATGTAATCGGTCTCTCACTTCCAATATCCTCTAACAGCAGCTTGAAGAACCATGACCAACTTTCCTTTGTCTCTGCTTTAACAACAGCAAATGCAATCGGGAACTGCTGATCATTCCCATCCCTACCAACAGCAGTCAATAGTTGACCATCAGTTGGTCCTTTCAAGAAACAGCCATCAACCCCTACAAATGGCCTGCACCCAGCTTGAAATCCCAACTTACATGCTCGAAGACATACATAAAACCTTTGAAAAATAGGAATGAGATTAGGGACTGGAGGGGTATCAGTTAAAAGTTTAACTGTGCTACCCTCATTGTAATTCAAAAGCGCATGAGTATAGTCCCAAATCTTCTTGAATTGTTTAGTATGTTTACCATGAAGCATCTCAAATGCTTTCTTCTTAGCTCTATATGCCTGACTTCTACTAATATTAAGCACAAATTCTTTGTTCACAATTTTTTGTAAGGCCTTATAGCCCAACTCAGGTGTCTCCCTCCATTCATCAAGATATTGGTTTGCCAGCCATGACGAACTCATCGATCGATTTTTTTTTTTTTGATGCCCTTACACATGAATGTTCATCCTTATAAACCTTCAACTGAAATGCTTGATATTTTTGCATCCAAGAAGCATGAAAATACCAATCACAGCCCTCAACACATCGTGCAGTAATCTTCTTTAACGCATTTCGAATAATCTTAATGTCATATCCACGACCAATAGCATAGTTCTTCAATGCCATCTTTGCTTCATTCCTATCTTTAAATCTCCGTCCAACTTCTAGCTTAGTTTCCTTGATGTTTTCTGTTTTTTTGTACCTACAATATCTTGGCTTGGCTGGTGTACTATCATCTTCATCTAAAAATGCTGGACTTGGTGGGTCATCAAAGTCATAGTACTCTTCCTGTGCTAGCTGTGTGAAGACAACCTCATCAATCAAGTCATCATCAACCTCAAAAGCTTCACTACTAACTTCAGTGTTTTCCCAACTATGTACTGATCCATCCTCCTCACTATCTACTTTTTCAAAACCCACCGCAATGTCGCATAGTTCATCATCATCCTCCCCACCCCCATTATCCATATCTTTATCATCCACACCCCCATCACCCCTATCTTCATGATCTTCACAGCCATCATCATTATCTTCATGATCAACACCCCCATCATCCTCATCCCCACCTTCATCAACCCCACCTTCGTCATCCCCACTATATCTATCTACATTATCATTATCCCCAAACTCAACATTTGCTCCCTCCTCAAACTCAGGATCTTCTATCCCACTAAGCAAAAGGATAGAACATTGGCTTGGTTGGTCAATGCCATGTTCTACATATATGTCTATCACTTTGTCCTTGGGTTCAATTGAGGCAACCATATATCTAAGGTCATCATCAGTTTTTAAAAGCCTAATCCCCTTACTAAACTCAGTTCTAGGGGCATGGTACCATAGGTTAACCAAAGTCAAGTACCCTAACTCTTTTACATTCTTTACAAAATGCGGGACTGATAAAAAATTCATATCCATATCCATATCAGGTGTGATAGTCACTCCCACCAAGGTATGCTCTCACTGGTTCACCCACAAAACTTCCCCCATGATGTAAGGCAACTGTAATGGTCCCATCCATACCTCAAATGATTTTTTTGATCAACCTGACATCCACAATAGTTGATGCACAGAAAGCACCAAAATTAAAGATGCTTTCATGCACAATCACTACAAACAGTGCACAGCAACCAAAAGATGCTTTCATGCACAATCTCGTACCATAAATTATGATTATTACGATTAAACAAATGATTAATACTCTTAAACAATTAATTAGACCCTAATACACTTTTAATTTTTGCAAAACCCATCAATGGACACCACATACAATGAAAATGGTTTAGAAAAAACCTTATTCGGCTCAAGGTTACCCCAATCGCGATCCAATTATAACCTTCGTGCTCCCAATCGCGCTAACGGCTTCACAACAAGGGATGGATTTTGGGTTAGGGTTTGCTAATGTGGAATAACCCATTTCCCTAATTCATGTGGACTATTCATGGCCTGTTTGATTATGTCCACGTGAGTGTTCATTTGGCGGGAAATTGGCTTAGATGCCACATCAGTGCCACATAAGCTAAACTTAACTGCCACATCATCATTCCGTTTGAGTTCTTTGACGGCAAACACGATTTGGCCAACATTGAAATCCATCTTGTTAAATTGGTACTAAATTGACACGATTAAAATTTTGTGGCCCACATTGAAACTTTTAAAAAAGTTTGTGGTACTAAATCGAGCTTAACCCTTTATTTATTATATATGAAAGTATGATGTCGGAAAATCTTTTGAGTGACCAAATTACCCTTATACAATTTTTAAAATATATAAATAGACATTTTCTTTTAAAATTCCACCTATCACAATAAATATATAAACTTTTTTTTAAAAAAATAAATTAAATTTTTTATGAATAATAATTTATTTTTAAGTCTCACTTAATTTTTGAAACATAATCTCATTGAATTTCATCAATAAAACTTTGTTAATATGAAATTCTACTAAATAGAGAAAAAATATTCTTAATTAAATTAAATTTCTTTCAAATTCTATTTCATTTCTAGATAAAACATGATTTTTTAAACAATTAATTACTATAAAATACCAAATAAGTTACTTTCTATTTCTTATTTTCAATACAAAAATTATATAGTTTTGCTAATGCTTTTAGTACTCTTTTTCTTCTAAATTTATAATATGAAAATTTTATAATTTATTAAGTTTGTATGTATATTGATTTAATATTGTTTTTATTTAGTTTCAATTTTTCAAACTTTTTAAATCATAAAATTTTAACAACAGTTTAAAAATCAAATCCATTAAACTCTTAGTTATTAAAAATCACAGTGACATGCATTAATGGTTAGTTTTTTATACAGTTTAAGTAACTAATCTAATGGTTGGTTTATCAAAATATTCAACCTATAATGGTATTTTGAAAATGAGGTATAAACATAGGTGTAAACCTATAATGGTATTTACGCCCAGTAATTTAAAAACAAATGATGTGCATAAAAAGAAATCAAATATAATATAACTGAAATTGATTTATATAACCGAAAATTAACAAAGATAACTTACAAAGATATGACCAGACTCTGGCCTGATAGCTTTAACAAAATTACAGTATGGAGAATATCTGAGGATAAGAGAGGGATAACAAGGTTGAGAGAAGTGGGAAACTAATCCTTAGAACCCAAACAAGCTCTACCAATAACAATTACAAATGATCCTTTTATAGACGGATGAGGTCTTCTTTAACCAATAACATCATGTGAACCAATAATGACTGTCGGTTGCACTGTTAATCTTTTGACCACTTTAACTGTGAATAGTGAACATTAAAATTACTTTCACTGTAGCACTTTTGATTTATCCAAGAAATATCTGTCTGGAGCATCACGAGGCGCCGAAAGGAGCATTGGATGCTGATAACCTTGATACCTGTGAAGTCTTTGCACCGAAAGCAAAGATTCATGTCTATCTGATTGGAACGAAGATACCATAGCAGTCAACTTCATTTTCCTGAGCATAATCAATATCTGAAGGAGAGGAGGACTCTTCTTCTTCGTTATCTGCAATTTCTTCTTTGACGAAAGAAATGGCTGCTTCTAACTGCTTCAACAAATCCTTGTTGGATGATGTCGGAGCTGTTATCAGGTTCTGGACAATCTTATTCTTATCCAATAATAACTTTGATTGTTCCCCTAAGCCAATAATGGAAGTAGCTGGCCTTTTTCGGAACCATTCAATAACTGCTTTATTTGTGATGTCTTTTTGAGAGAAACCATCCCACTATTTGATATGGAAGGATCTGCTAATTAGGATGAATACCTAAAGGTGTTATCTCATACTTCCAATAGAATATCCAGGCTAAACCAAATTGTCCATAAAACATTAACAATTTAGGATAACCTTGGAGATTAGCAGGAACAATTATCTTTTCTTCAAAGATAGAATATCCATCAAGAACGGGCTTAGGAAAGATATCTTTGATTGGTCTAAAATGTGCCCACTAATGTAGGAACCAATAGGGGATATCAAAAGAAAATGCCTTATTGAAAAAGATCATCCATGAATTACGGTGATCTTTATTCTGAAAGAAAAATGCATTATACCAAGCCTGCTGATAATCCCAATAATTAAAACCTGAAGGGTTAAATTTATGGGAAAACTTCTTGAAGAGAAAAGGAGAATCTCCCCAAGCAGTTAACGAAATAACTTTGGATATCTTGCAGGTGGTATGATTTATCTGGGTCGGATCTTTCAAATCCGAATAATGCTTGAATGACACAGAATCAGTATCAACCAAAATATATTCATAAAATTCCTAAGTTTTCTCTGGGGTTGAAGTTGGATACTGAAAATCATCACCAAACATTAACTGTGCTATGTGAATCGGTTCCTTTTTAAACTCTGTTAACTCTTTCTCAATAGTCATAATCGATAGCTTTTGAGGTTTTTCCAAAAACTTTGTGTGGACCAGCCTCGTGGGCGGGGCTTTGATGGTGTAAGTCCACATCATCACCGGGCGATGTGATTAGGGGGGGTTTAGAAATCAAAACAAAGGAGTCGCCACCTTATTTTTAAGGAATAAGGAAACCATGAAAAATATTTTATTTTTTAAATCAAAACAAAACAAACTCCATTTTCAATGAAAAGACAGTCTACAAACCAGAGTTGGATCCGGAGGCTAGGTTACGACGTGGGAAGGTTCCAAGCTCTCACTTGTAGGCACCCACCTCGCCCTAATTAAAGGACTTCTAATTTATTTGGGCTATTTAAATTTCTTATTACAAACAATCCTAAATAATCTAAATCAACCAATAAAGTAGTGATATAAATGCATTATCTATATTAGTTATATTTCCCTAAGAACCTAGGACACCCTACGGGCATCCTAGGGCGGACTTGAGCCCTATTAGCGCCTACGTAACTTACTAGTATCACCTAGCAAGTATCAAAGTCCACGTAGTTCGACTACCCTAGGACTCTCCTATTGTAATCGATCACATCATCAAAGGTATTTCAACCTAATTCAAGACTCTAACTTCGAGAGTTTTTATTCTATTCTTTCAAAATCATTTATTTGAAATCATTTCAAATTAAAAGATATTCATAAAATCCAAATATTCCAAAATAATTCTTATCTTTAGAATTAAATTCCAATTGAAAATCATTTTCAAAGATATTTCAAGAAAACAAATCATATGGGAGGAATCTCATTCCAAGGTAAGAAAATCTTTAAAATATTTCAAATCTTTTGAAAATCAATTAATAATCAAATATCTCATAAAATCATATTTATTTCATAAATATTGCATCAAAAATCTTTTTATAAATATCTCGAAGGTTGACTCTCAAATTGATCAAAATATTCAAATCAGAGTGTGATTTTTACAACACAGGAAATTCCTAGGGAAGGTCAAGTGACCTTCCTAGCCTAGGGTCTCTAACTAGCCCTAAAGTTAATCTAAAAACCCTAACATACTAATGCAAATGCATGCTGTAATTTAACTAAATTAATCAAACATTCACAAAATCAATTCTAATCATGCATGAAAATGTTCCTAAATGCATACTAATCAAACTATGTGATCCTAAGCATATTCCTAAGTTGGATTTGGCCCTAAAATAATTTTTAGAAGTGATTTAAAGGCATAAACAAATCCGGACAGATTTGAGCATTAACCTTTAACCACTCTAAAAATCATGAAAACAAAGAATAAAAATGTTAAAATGTCCTAGCATGCTTTCTACATGAATACACTATGAAACTACTAATAAAATCATGCAAAATATGGGTTAAAAATGTTAATTAAACCACTTTAAAACATGTATTCAAATCTAGACAGATTTGAATACATAATTGAAGTAGCTTAAAAAAAAACCATTTTTAATCCATGACAACATCAAATAAACACCCTAGCATACAATCTAACATGCTCGACTAATTTACCATGCAAAAACATATCAAAAACTAAATAAAAATATGCTTAAATAATTAATTTAAACACAAGGGGAGGGTCTTACCTTCGCACGCTCCCTCGTACACAATTTATATATCCAAACAATCAAATTCATGCCAAGTGTTCAAATAATCATGAAAAGCATAAAAAAAGACTCAAGACTTATCACATGTCAAAATAACATCCTAACACATTCATATCATCATCAATACCATCAATCAAATATTTAGAGACTCAAATAACAATATGAACGTATCAATATTTATTTTAAACATGCTTACACATAAAATAATGAAAAAACTTATCCTAAACATGATAACTAGCATAAAATAACAACAAAGATAACCCTAAACATGTTAACTAACACAAAATGATAACAAGACTAATCCTAAACACATCTAATCACATAAAATCATAATAAAACTAACCCTAATCATGCATTCTCACATAAAATCACAACAAAGCTAACTCTAATCATGCATACTTACATAAAATCATAATAAAACTAACTCTAACATGCATACTCACATAAAATCACAACAAAACTTCATTAACCCTAAACATGCATTCCAACATAAAATCTCGATAAAGTTAACTAACCCTAAACATATATGCTAACATAAAATCATAACAACAACAAAAAAACCTAAACCTAATCATGTATGCTCACATAAAATAATAATAAAAGACAACCCTAATATGCATACTCACATAGAATAATAATAAAACTACTTAACCCTAGGCATGCATCCTAACATAAAATCATAATATAAACTAATGAACCCTAAACATGCATATTAACATGAAATAATAACAAAGCTAAACCTAATCATGCATGCTCACACAAAATCAAAACAAGGCTAACCCTAATCATGCATACTAACATAAATAAAAGAAAGAGATAAAGCTATTCAAACATGCATAGAGAAAACTCCTACAAAGTAAAACGAAAATCCATCAAAGAACAAGATCATGGTTGAGTGTTTACCCTTCGATTCCCTTCTTGGCTAGCCTCCTCCAAGCTCTTGGCCTTCAATCCTTCCCCCTTCAATGGTGTAGAGATGAAGAGCTAAGAAAAATCTGTAGCCTCCTCTCTAAAACCCTAGAAATCTCTTCGTTCCCTCTCTCTAACTCCATAGTGTAGTATATATAGAGCTAGGGTTCAAATCCTTGAATGGTGGGGATTTAATTCTCTAAAAATAATCCTAGGGTTTAGAATTAATCATGCTAGGGTTTGCCAGCTAAAAACCCTTCGAATTTATTCCAAAAGAACAAACCAAATCGGCCAAACAAAGTGGGAAAGTTTCAAACATGCTAAAAATACAAAATGAGCTCGAGTATGCTGGTGACCGTCCAAGGGCTGGACGGTTGGCCGTCCCAGCTAGGACGGTCACTAAGCTGACCTCCCAAATTTGCTTTCCCAAATTTTAGGGTTTTCGAATTTTGGCCATATTTTGGTCAAATTTGATCCAAATCCGATGGTTCAAGGCTCAAAACGACCGTGTTTTGATCCTCCACATTTTTAGAATGTTTTTGGGTTAAAATCAATTGACCTTGTCAAGGGTTTTAGCAAAAAGCTAGCCAATTGACCTGGTTGTGCCAAAGTTGGTCATATGACCATTATTTGTTTTGTAAAATTGACCAATTAGGCTTGCACCACTTCTAAAAACATGATTTTAATATGAAATTGGTACTTGAAAACACGTTTTGAAAATCTTTCATTTTAGTGAAAATGACCAATTCACGGTCGATTTGATCGAAACCCTAATTCAGCTCATTCTTACCCGTGTGATCGATTTTGGGAGAATCTATCCCAACCATTCAAAGGTTCAATTGGCACTCCAAATACACTCCCCACATCCATATAAACCTCATGAAACAATCCGTTTCGAATTCGGAGGTCATTCGGAAATTATACGAGAAAAAGGACGAAAATGCCCTTCAAGTCGCAAAAACCCTAATTACCTATCGAGCTCTCATCAGAATGCCATGAAAATTTACAGGGATGTT
>JAESVK010060639.1:0-13464 GCA_017140935.1 Hamamelis virginiana
AAATGTACAAAAAGACAAGTAAAAACGGGCGAATTATGTGCTAAACATCCACTGCTAGGTTAGGGTGAACCCAAAGGGTCACACACAATAGAGAGTAAGTGAGTTTCTTAAACTTGTGGGAGGGGAATCCTGTCTTTGAGTTATGTTTGATTTTAATTATTAAAGGTTAATTAATTAAAAGTCAATCTTAACCAAGAATAGGATTACTCTATTCAAGGATGTTTGGTCATGCTAGCATTAGTAACCAAACACTCCTAAAAGAGGAGAAAGTCTATAAATAAGAAGAGAGGGAACCCTGAATAAGCAAGCATCACATTCTAGGGTTCCCACTCTTCTTAGCCGAATTCTCTCTCCTCTCCCTCTCCATGCTAGTTTGTTCACAAGGTGTTGTGGAAGATGAGAAGGTTTAAGGAATCTTACTCTCGTGTGGATACATTTTGGAGGTTTCATTGTTTTGAAACTCGAAGGAAAGCTACATCGAAAAGATTACAAGTAAGCATGTTTTATTTTTAATTATATGTTTTTGTATGTGTTAAATACATGACCCCATGCTCGAAACGATTCTTGAAGGTTTGTGAATATGGATTGTTTTTATAAAAGAAAAATTTTGTTTTTCCTCTTCCGCTGCGAATTCATGTTTTTCATCACAAATCCTTTCACCTCCCACTATGACGAGGCAATGGGATGTCAAGAACACTTTCATGTGGTGTTTCATCTTGTACTACAGGTATTGAAGAAGTTTGTACGGGTTTATCTCCTCTCATTTCTTCTAGAACAATTCTACTTTTGGGCTGTGGTTCATTACATAGTCTTCTTCTAAGAATCGGGCATTGGTGCTAACAATGACCTTCTGATCCTTAGGACTATAGAATAAACCACCTTTCGTTCCTCTAGGATATCCAACAAACAAACAAACTTCTGTTCTCAATTCCAACTTATCTGTTTTCCCTTTTAGCACATGTGCTGGACTACCCCAAATCCGAACATGTCGCAGGCTAGGCTTACGCCCAGTCCAAAGTTCTGTGGGAGTAGTAGGTACTGACTTAGTTGGTACCAAGTTCAGAATATATGCTGCTGTTTCAAGTGCATATCCCCAGAATAAATCAGGTAAATCTGAATAACTCATCATAGATCTCACCATATCCATAAGAGTTTTGTTCCTTCTCTCTGCTACACCATTTTGTTGTGGCGTACGAGGTGCAAAGAACTAGGATGTAATCCCCTCTACTGATAAGTAATCAGTAAACTCTCCTAAGAGGTACTCGCCACCATGATCGGATCGTAGTGTTTTGATACTTTTACCCAGACGCTTCTCCGTTTCCGCCCTATACTCTTTGAATTTCTCAAAAGCTTCGGACTTACGACGCATCAAATAAATGTATCCATACCTTGAGTAGTCATCAATGAAGGTCATGAAGTACTCAAAGCCACCTCTAGCCTGGATAGTCATGGGTCCACACAAATCAGAGTGAACCAATTCCAATTGCTCTTTGGCTCTATAGCCTTTGGCCGAAAAAGGCCGCTTGGTCATCTTACCTTCTAAGCAGGATTCACAGACTGGAAGTGCCTCCACTTCTAATGAACCTAATGGTCCATTTTGAACCAGTCTTGAAATCCGTTTTAGATTAATATGACCTAGGCGTAAGTGCCAAAGATAGGTTTGGTTCATTTCAGAAGGTTCCTTTCTCTTACATGGTAAACAATTAGTGTTATTCAATTCATTAAGTTGCAGTTTTGGAGAGACAAGATTAATAATATAAAGATCATCTACTAATGAACTAGAACAGATAAAACTTTTATTAAATTTAATAGTCACTAAATTATCAAAATAAATAGAATATCCGTCTTTAACCAAACTAGAAATAGAAACCAAATTCCTTCTAATGGAAGGTACATAAAGACAATCCTTTAATATCAAAATTCTGTCTCTACCAAAATTTAAATAAAAATCTCCAACTGCAACTGCTGCCACTTTCGTAGTATTGCCCATATGAAGATAAATCTCCCCATCACTTAGCTGCCTGGTTTCCTGGAACCCCTGCAAGGAATTGCAAACATGGTTAGTGGCTCCCGTATCTCCACACCAGGTACTGGTAGATAACACCGCTAAACATGTCTCAACAACTAGTGAAAAAGATTTACCTTGGTTGTTCATTTTGCTGAGATAAACTGGACACTGCTTCTTCCAATGCCCTGACTGCTTGCAATGAAAACACTTGCCCTTGGGCTTTTTCACTCCACCCTGAGGCCCATGAGTTGCCTGAGGAACTTTACCCTGTTTCTGAACCTTTTTCTTCTTCCTGTTACCTTTCGGCTTAGAAGTAGAACCTTTTTTAGTCACTAGTGCAGTAGATGGCTTCTTGATGAAGCCCTCGGCTGACATGAGTTCTTTAAGCAGTTGTGCCAATGAATAATAAAGATTATTCATGTTATAATTCAGGTAGAATTGCTTAAAAGAATCTGGCAGCGATTGGAGAATGATATCGACCTGGGTATCCCCATCAATATCAGATCCAAGGATCTCTAGTTCATTCAGAAGACCGACCATCTTCAGAACATGATCACTTACTGGGGTCCCTTCAGCCATGGTAGTGGTCAACAGATGTTTCATAGCAGTTTACCTAGCAGCACGAGTCTGATTCCCAAACATTTCTTTGAGATTAAACATTATGTCATAGGCTGTGGGCATAGACTGATGCTGATGTTGCAGAACATTTGACATAGAAGCCAAAATGTAACACCGTGCCATCTCATCAGCCTTAACCTACTTTTGATAAGGCTTGGCTTCCTATTCGGTTTGCCCCTTCATCAGGTTTCTGCGGGCAAACATCTGTGAGCACAAACTTGTACTCTTCAACAGTCAGTACAATATTCAAATTTCTTTTCCAGTCAATATAATTAGTTCCATCAAGTTTGTTTTCTTTGAGAATAACAGCAAGAGGGTTGAAAGCCATTTTAAAAACCTGAGAATCACATAATTATAACAAATTATGAAGAGCATAAAAAAACTTTGAATTCCATTTTAAAATTTTGGTTCCCTCTACCAATTTTTAAAAGAATCCGCCAGCAGCCTGATACACCGTGAATAGCATGCCTCGATGGGAGGTCGTCTACTATCCATCATTTGTCCAGACAGACCAATTCCTATTAATCTTGTTATCTAGGCAACGGACTGTGCCAAACAAAATTAAATAGCTAACTTAGCTTCGGTCCTATAAATAATAGCAGTGACTCAGATGGAGAGGATACTATTATTTATAGCTAAGTGTATACCATCACTTAATTCTAGATCTATTATTCCATAATGAATCACTTAGATGGAGAAGTGATTCACAACAATTACTAGAATTATTTCCATGAAAGTTTATACTAGTGAATCCGCTAATTAATTAGTCCGATAGGGAGGAAGGCACCAAAACCAACACACTAATTAATTGCATCACTTATAAACAAGTGATGGAGACCATGGGATTTATACTTAATAAATTCCCTCACCCACTTAGTTATTTGGAAAAAATGAGGGTTAAAAATATATGTTTAATTCTAAATAAATTAAAAAAAAATTACAAAATTGGCATCTAATAAACATGAAACTAATAAAATTCTAATTCCATTTGAAAAATAAATTCCCTTTGAAAAATAATTTATATTAAAACATGGGAATTAATTTTATTATCTAGTTTCACATTTATAATCCAAAATTGTGATTTTCAATTTATATAATGAAACATAAAGCCATAACAGATAATATCCATGTTATCACATATTTAAACATTTAAAATAGATAACAATCAGATAAACAATCATAACAGATAATATCCATGTTATCACATATTTAAACATTTAAAATAGATAACTATCAGATAAAAAATCATAACAGATATGATAAAGCCCAGCTATTATGGTCAGTCTTCAAGTCTGAAACCACAAGAAGTCCAGATCCACCATGACACCTAGCAACCAAGGTAGCCACTTCGAACAGTTAGCCGGGGTCTGGGGCAGCGCCCCAGCGGGGATTGACCCGCATCGCTGCATCAAGGTCAGTTTCGAAAAATCTGCATCGCCGCATCGCCATGATCCGCGCTGCTGTATCAAGATAAAAACCCTAATCTGCATCGCCATGAACTGCGCTGCTGTATAATCTGTGCCGCTATGAACAGCCTGCACCACCATGATCTCCTTCTCGGAACAGCAACCTTCGGATACATAAATCCTATGCCTCCATTAAGGAGTTCACATATTGCTACGAAGAAAATAAATAACAACAAAAATATATACAATGTACCAGTGTGATAAAACCATCACACAAAACCGCAAAAAATTATACAACCCAGTGTGATTAAAACCATCACACAAAAACTGTATATATAAAAATAAATGCATCCACACATAAAATCATACATTCATGTGACCATAATAGCGGGACAGAACGCTGCAAAACAGAGGTTAGCACAACCTACGTTCTACCCATAGCAGATATGGATTCCTATATTCGGATTAAACCTGGGGTTAATCCATAAACAGTATCACAGCCTGCTCTGATACCAATTGCTGGGAGCGGAAATCCCATGAACTCGTGATAATGTTTATGAATCATGCCACAAAAAAAAAAAATTCCAAATCCTTTAACATAGATAGAAGAATCCGTACCTTTGAGATCTGTCTGGATTGATCTCAATGAAACGAACTGCAGAAGACTGCTCGAGCTCTTCAAGCCTTCTACCGTATTCCTCCTACGCCAGAACGTGAAGAGAGAGTCGCTCTCTTTGTGCTCTCCTTGTTGGACGGCTGCCTCTAGGGTTTAGAGAAAATATTTCGTCTTAACCTAGAGGTTGCCCAACATGGCATATATATAGGCTACAGTAGGGACCTAAAGGCAAATAAGTTTCGGGCTCCCAATGTAAATATTAAAAACCTATTTACATTAATTATAATTCATTCCACTAAAGAATTTTAACTGCACTCCCTACCTTATTCGAAAATAAATTTCGAGCTCTTTGTTATTAAATACTAATTAATCTCCCCACGTTAAGATTACAGATACCCGTTGATTAAATTAAATTACTGACAATATTATTTAATCAACATCTATTAATCTCCTTGAGACCTTCCACTTAACTTATTTGATATGTCGAATACAAAATCCACCTGCAGGGTTTGACATAATCAAAACTTATAAGTATCCTCAAGGGGATATCATCAATCCCTATACCAGGACGTGGATTCCGTCAATAATAAATATTCACCATACAATTAATGCAGTTATCCAACTCAACGAGATTATTGACCTATAAAGATCTCACTCTTTATGAATCAAAATAACTAATAATAAATGCATGTGTCCATTAATTATTTCGGGATTAAGAGTATAAGTATTCATAATAACCATGAGGTATTAATTATTTTATGCGTCAGTATAAAATAATTACCTCAATACGGTCCCGTTCAATACACACAAGTGTACTAGCACTAGAAGTTGGAACTAAACTATTCCTCGTAGTCAAGACAGACCTACTGAAATCATGTGCTACAATCCTACCGATGGTGTGTCCAACTCCATCTCAGATTGTGAACAATAAGCTTATATTCTACAAGAGCTGATGATCTGATCTTCTGTGTGTAAGCTGAACTCTACACACCAGATCATCTACTATGTAGAATAAAAGACACACATGCATAACATTAGAAGATAATATAATGCAAACATAGCTCATACAGATTCTCATTTAAAATGCAATATCAGAATTCATTAATAAATAAATACTAAGATCTATTACATAAAAACATGGCTTTTAGTATATAGCCCTAACAATATGATCAAAGCTTAATCTCCATATACCTCTAGTTCTTCCGCACCCAATTCTAAGGCAGCTTCTAATGCTAGGATACAGGCTTCATATTTGGCTATATTATTACTAGCATCGAAGGATAACCTAACAGACAATGGTATCAGATTATCCTCCGGTGTAACTAACAACGCACCTATTCTACATCAACTCTTATTATACGCCCCATCAAAGAATGCCTTCCAAGGCTCTTTACTCACTTCAAGAATCTCTTCATCGGGAAAATCATACTCAGATTGTCTTTCTGTTGAGGATGGATGCTCTGCTAGAAACTCTGCCACCGCTCTCCCTTTTGCTGACTTCTGCACTACATATTGAATGTCGAACTCTGATAACAGTAACAACCAATGGGCTGTCCTATAGGATAATACTGGCTTCTCCAATAAGTGCTTCAGGGGGTCCATACGACTAATGAGTTGTACTTGAAAAGATAGCATGTAATAGCGGAGCTTTTGGGTAATCCACACCAATGCCACACATGTCTTCTCTAATGCGTCGTACTTAGCCTCATAGTCAGTCATCTTCTTACTCAGATAGTACACCGCACTCTCCTTTTGAGATTCTGGTAGATACTGAGCTAACATAGCTCCCATCGCAGTTTCAGTGAGTGCTAGATAAAGTAGCAAAGGCTCACCTTGCCGCGAGGGAACTAATATTGGTGGGTTGCTCAAATACCTCTTAATGGTTTCAAAGGCTTCTTAGTACGCGTCATTCCACTTTTTGGGCACATCCTTCTTAAAAAGCTTGAAGATGGGCTCACAAATCATGGTCAGCTGTGTTATGAATCGACTAATAAACTGAACTTTGCCTAAGAATCCTCGAATCTCTTTTTCTGTTTTTGGTGGTTGCATCTCCGTGATGGTTTTAATCTTTCCCGGGTCAACCTCTATTCCTTTCTGAGTGATCATGAACCCCATCAACTTCCCCGTAGTTACTCCAAAGGCGCACTTTTGAGGATTCAGCCTCAACTTATACTGCTTAATCCTCTGAAGAAACTTGCCTAAAGCCTCAAAATGACCCTCTCGATCTACTGACTTCACGATCATATCATCCACATACGCCTAGACTTCTTTATGAATCATGTCACGTAATAAGGTGGTTGCCATTATTTGATAGGTAGAATCAGCATTCTTTAGGCCAAAGGGCATAACCCGATAATAGAAGGTCTCCCACTAAGTGATGAAGGAGGTTTTCTCCATATCTAGAGGGGCCATCTTTATTTGATTATAACCTGAGAACCTGTCCATGAAGGATAACAGAGCATGACCAGTGGTACTATCTACTAGGATATCTATGTGTGGCAATGGGAAATCATCTTTAGGGCACGGCTTGTTCAAATCCCGGAAGTCTACGCACATTCTAACCTTCCCGTCTTTCTTAGGTACTGGCACAATATTGGCTAACCATTCAGGGTATTCTACTACTTGGACAAATCCAGCGTTCATCTGCTTCACTACTTCATCCTTGATCTTAAGTTCCCACTCCGGCTTCATTCTTCTCAACTTCTGCTTAACTGGCTTAACCCCCGGATTAGTGGGAATAAAGTGCTGCACTATGTCGGTGTCTATTCCTAGCATATCCTTGTAAGACCACGCAAAAACCTTTATGTTCTCTTTCAACAATCCTACCAATTTTTCTTATTCTTGTGATGACAGAGTTGCCCCAATGTTAATTATCTTAGGTGATTCATCGGATCCTAAATTAACTGATATTAATTCATCTATATTAGGTCGAGCATATTCCATTTCCCTTTGTTGTTAAAACTCAGGGGGAACATCCTCTCTAGGATATATATTCACGCCATATATGTCCATAGAAGAAAGGAGAAACAAACTGCAAATGAGAAGAATGAAGAAAATGAATATTTTATTAATTATGAAGAAAGAGGGATAACACAAACTAAACTATCATTCGCCTCCTAACAGAGGAGAGATGATTTTAGTGAAAAGAAAAAACAAGAGTCCTATTCTACAATCCTATGGAAAAAAAAAACATAGAAATCCTACAAGCTATCATCTGATGGGAGAGAATCTTTCGCGACTGAGTCTTCAACTCGAGGCTCATTCTCAAGGCTCCAATTGGTCAATGGACTGGTGGTATCTTTAATGAGGTGGATAGGATCTGGTTCATGAACATACTCTTCGATGCAGACGATCTCTTTGAACATAGCCCCTATAGCGATTTCATCGATATGGTCGACCCAGTAAACCTCTGTATGCTCTTCGGACATAATGGTAGTATGGGAGAGAGGTAGTGGAGTGTTGAAGAAGATTTCAAACCCAGGAACTCTAGCTTTCTAATCTTCAAGGTAGATAGGCTCTGGGAAACCACAGTAAGGGAAATCATCTCATTCTTTGATAAAAGCCCTATTCAGAGTGTGTCGGTAAGGTTTCAGAGTGAGGTTAGGGACTCATCCCTCTTTTTTGGCCAACTCTCTTCTTTTCTGTGCCATTTCTTTTTTGTCAGCTTCGGTACTTTGGTAGCCCAATCCAAGGGATGAATCGCCGAGGTGTACTTAATAGGACTAGGCATGCCTTGATGACGAAGACCTAAGCCCATTCCTAGAAAGAAACCCATGCCTTTTATGATCTGACCCACTTACATATTTCCATACGGACTGTGATCTAGTGCCATTTTCTTCTTACACCCTGACTCAACTTCTACACACTGTATATACTCAAAGCCCGACAAAGACATCCCTTCAAACTCTTGCTTGATCTCACAGATGGGTACACGAGTATGAGTGATCTCAGAATCTCCTTTTAATGTCACCACTGGGCTTTTGTAGGGAAACTTGACTTTCTGATGGAGAGAGGAAGACACTGCCCCAATTGGGTGAATCCATGGTCTACCAAGTAAAAGGTTGAAGCAAGCAGGCACATCAAGCACTTGGAAATCAACTTGGAACTCTACAGGCCCAATAACTAGAGATAGAGTGATCATGCCAACTACTTATCTTCGAGTATTATCATATGATCTCACAGTTTGCCCTGACGGCATGAATTCTGATGGTTAGATGCCCAATGAAGTGGCAGTACTGAGAGGATACACATTCAAGGCTGACCCATTGTCTATCAACACTGTAGGAATCCTCTTACCTATAGTATCTACTGTGACATACAACGCTTGCAAATGTTGAGGTCCCTTTTTCGGAAGGTCTGACTCTGTGAAGGATATCGACTGCCCATGCTGAACGGGACTGACTAGACTGACTAAACCCTCAGGTGAAGTATCGATGGGAATCTAAACTTGGTTAAGTGGTCTGAGTACTGTCTGCCTGTGCTTTTGAGAAGCCATTAAAAGTCCTCAGATAAGGATATTGGCTTGAGTACGCGTAAGCTGTTTCAATATCTCTTCCTCTTCTTCTTGAACTTCAGTGTGTTGGGATTTCTCTAACTCTCCTAAAGGATTGTCGGATTCCAAGTTAGTGGGCTTAAAATGATGATCTTCTCTAGTGACATGGTTAACATCCTCCTCATCACTGGCCCAAATATCTGCTATCTCTTCGGGTGTGTTCATCAAATCTTCCCACTCTATGATATCAATCTCATTCTCTGACCCATCATCTATAGTAGACTCGGTAGAAGTCGAACTTGATCTGAAACATTGGGTGACCCATGGTTGCCTCGAATAAACAGTTTGGTAATGGACTTCCCAGTTCATATTGGTGATCTTGGTCGTGAAGATTCTATTCTCAAAATACTTCTTAAGGATACTCTGGCTAGCTTTCTAAAAAAGGATGAGGTTTGGACCTTTAGGCTCATCCTGAACCATAGGAACATCTTCTTCAAATGAGTCAGGGATATCATCCCAACCAGAAGGAAAAATGGGTTTTTCAAAGGTGGGCTTCTCCATTTTAGGGTAAAGGACATAGAAGTCGAACTTTCCACTAGGTTCCCCCAACAGGCCTAGTTCGGGATCTCCGGCCTCATATCTTTTTCGCAACTCCCAATGACTAGTCCCAGTCTTGGAGAAGGCTTTCTTGGCTCCAGCCTTAGGTCTAATGGGTTCAATCTTTGCCATCTTAGCTTCACAAGAATCTTCAGGGTAGAGAATGTAAAAACTAAACCTCCCATTTCTTTCTGTCAACAAATCCACACAAGGATCTTTAGCTTCAAACCTTTCTTTGAGAGCCCACTGACTAGTACCATTCTTAGACGACTGATCTACTTCACGAGGCTCGGGAAGCCCATTCGAACTAAAATCCAGGAATGTATTTTTCTCAAACTGTCTCCATGAACGATAAAGCCCTCTTGGGCCAGTGAAGAGTTGAGGGATTTCAATCAGACCTTGATCGATGAACCCTTGTACTATATTCCGCAATGTATCGTAGGATTCCATGTCGCGGCTAGAAGTGGCATGGTATTGGCAGTAAAGCTTCTTGGATCTTGGCTTTGTTAGAAGTATGCCCTAAAACCAATTGTTAGGTTGTGTTTAGGGAACTTATATTTCATTATATAATCATGTATGAAACTTTATTTATTAATGATATGGCTAATTTTATCATGTAAACTTGTGTTTAATTACTGTTCATGATAAAGTCCTTGGATAGTATGATAGAGAGTTATATCTCAAGTGTTGAGATAGAGAGACTTATAACTTTCAAGTACATCTATCCTAAACTAGTTCCTGATCATAGGTTTATATATTTGGACGATTATAAACCGTTAAGATTTGCTCAGGTTTTACTAGAGACACCACTTGTTATTTTATACATGAATTGCTAGAGTTTGATAGTATCCCGTACACCCTTAATCATAAGGATGTAATCGGTGCTCATTGGCCCTAGTGAGTTATGTATGAAGATAGGTGAGTGTGCAATAGAGGATCACCACCCTTAATAAGAAAGGGCGAATATCTTAGTTAGTTCACAGTTACTATCTCAATGGAGTCTTTGGCCAAAGCAGAAGGTTACCAAGAAAAGTGTTTCAAGGGTATACCTAATTGAGATTATACTCTGGTGAATTAGTAACACATGATTAAGTTAGGGTTTGACATGAATCCATACCCAACTAACTTAATCAAGACATTGTTTGGTGAGGGATTATTTATAGCACGAAGGGTTCATTTATACGTTCGTATATTCACCCACACCTAGGGTACGTCATGACATATTGCTAGATGTCACTCATGACTAGTGAAGGCCTAATGATAAGAGTTATCATTGAGGGCAAAATTGGAATTGTTCCAATCGAACCTAAAAATAGAAAGTTTCTATTTTGGGCGAAATTGAGATGTCCCCTGCCACTACTAGGTTGGGATGAACCCAATGGGTCACACACATAAGGACATAAGTGAGGTTGTTAAACTTGTGAGAGGGATGCTCTCTTATTAATATATGTTTGGCTTTAATTAATTAAAGGTTAATTAATTAAGAGTCAAAGGGATATCTAATTCAAGAGTGTTAGTAACCAAAACAGGGTTAATGGTCATGCTAGCACTAGTAACCAAACGCCCTAAGAAGAGGAGAGGTCTATTTAAAGAGAGGGAACCCTAATAACACAGGGTTAATTAATTAAAGGTTAATTAATTAAGAGTCAAAGGGATATCTAATTCAAGAGTGTTAGTAACCAAAACAGGGTTAATGGTCATGCTAGCACTAGTAACCAAACGCCCTAAGAAGAGGAGAGGTCTATTTAAAGAGAGGGAACCCTAATAGTCAAATGGCTTGAACTCCTAAGAGCTCTCTCTCTCTTGTAGCCGCCACTCTCTCTCTCTCCCTCTCCATGCTTTCTTTTTCAAAGTGTTGAAAGATCAAGGAGGTTCATCAACTCTTGTGTTCGTGTGGATTCTCATTGGAGGCCGCCATACTTTTGGGGCTCAAGTTTTGAGCGAGGACGATCATCAAAGTGAGATAGCATTGCAAAGGAACATATCAAGTAAGATTTTAATTCTTGTTCAATCAATTGTTTGATTCGTTTTATTGGTTAGAGTTCGATTCTTGGATGAATACAATGGGAAAATTTTTAATCGTTACTTTCCGCTGCGTTCCCTAATCGTATTCTTTCAGGCTTGTACGGGGTAATGATCCCACGAGCCTGACAGTGATGAAACATCTCAATTATGGAGGTAGGGAATGAAGGGTGAGGGCGGATAAGCTGACAGTGGACATAAGGGTCGGCATGAATGACATTGATATTTGCGGGTGGCGGGATTGCATGGGTAGGGAGTGGATTTTGGGTAACATTAGGTTGAGAAGGTAGGGAAATAGTCTTGTTATCTATGAGGCCTTGGATTTCATGGCGAAGGCGGATACAATGATTAATATTATGGCCTTTGGACTGATGGAAATGGCAATACTCATTCTCGTTGTAATTTTTGGGTAATTGGTTGGGCACAGGCCTGGGCTCTAAAGGTTGGAGCAAGCCTCGAGCTTTCAATTTCTCAAAGACTCGCTCCAATGGCATATGGAAAAGGGTTGGGTGAATAAAGCAGGCTGAGATATGGCATTGACTTCAGTGGCCTTCCCATTGATGATAGGTTGGCGACTTTTGTAGGGTTCATCGGCTCCGAGGGCTCCACTGCCTAGGGCGTCCTCCACTTGGGTACCTGCAGCAACCATAGCTCGGAAATTGGGAAGGTATTGGGAAAACAGGTGTTTGTATCAGATACACTGGGAGCAAATTCTTTACCAACATACGAATTTGTTCTTCTTCCTCGGGTCGGTTAGGCATTTTAGAAGCTTTGGCCCTCTAACGGGTGATGAAGGCAAAGAAAGTTTCCTTAGGTTCTTGCTTAGTAGTCTCCAGATCTCTCCTAGTGACATCAACTAACGTAGTATTAAGAATTCCATAATCGTTATAGGAATTCAAATCTCTTCAAAAATGGTTTTTGAAAGGATTATTATGTGAGCAGAATATTTGAGAAATATCAGGCTCATATAATTATAAAGTATGTACTCACATCAATATCACAAAAATGCTGCAAACAGTTGTTAGCAGATATTGATGATTGATTCAGAATAATGATTCAGAATAGAAACAAGTATGTTCTTAAAGGGAATTTAAGAATGAGATACTTGCATATAAAGAAATTATATGGTTAGCCATTTACAAATTGCCTAAAAGAATGTCTAGTATACATTGTTTTCTTTTGAAAGCATAGGTCTCATTTATGTTAGAAGTATGCCCTAAAACCAATCCTAAAGGGTATATTAATTTCATATTATATCTTAATATAAGGAAGGTATAACTTATCTAATATGTTCTAACATATATGATAAGGTCCATGAATAAATTATAAGAGAAATATGCATCTCAAGGTGTTGAGATAGAGAGACTGATATTTCTCATATACATATATTTTAAAATAGTTCCTACTCAAAGGTTTATTAAAGTGGATATTTAATTAACCGTATGAAGAGTAGCACAGATTTAAACCAACTCATATGGAGGATAGGTAGTCTTTCCTATCAGTGTAGTTACACTTAGGTTAATCTGTGGGTGCAAATTAGAGAATATGTACACTGAACATGATCTACAAAGAATATTCCTATGGTAGTTCTGTCAAAGGAATATTCGAGTGTTATGTCCATTTATTTGGTAGTCCTTAGACCTGAGACACCATAGCTATCTTATGCATAGGTTGCTAGAGTTTGATAGTATCTTGTACAGCCTTA
>JAESVK010060640.1:1383-17194 GCA_017140935.1 Hamamelis virginiana
GCTTGTAATCTCATTTACTCAATTTCCAGTTTATCATTTCCATTACAGTTTCCAGTTTATCATTTCCTTTATCCAGTTTCAAATGCGTGATTTCCTTTACCTAGCGTAAGTAACTTAGTTTAGGTAATTTAGCTTTTAGGATCCTTTCTTCTAAACCATCCCTCGCATTGAAGAGCTTTAACAGAAGTTGTAAGGTTGCTGTACCAGAGATGGAGATAATTTTATGATTATGTGGTTTCTTCGACGTATTCTATTTTCTGCTTTATTCTATTTTCATTTTGATTCATTAATTTGCCTAAGTATTAAAAGTCCTCTTCATTGAGGCAATTCGAACCATTTACACAATCGTCTAATTAGAAGTCAGTTTGGCTTGCTTCGAGCCAATCATCTTGAAAAGTGGTAAGGTTAACTTTTCTGGCACGCCCCCCCCCCCCCCTTTCGAATTATAAATACGCCGCGGCCATTAGTGAAGATTTCCTGAGCGAACAATATGCTATCTTTGTTATAGGTTAATGCCTTACCAATTAAGTATCCAAAGAACACGGTTGTTGCATCAAACAATGTGGTGGGATGTACTGGGTGAACTGTTTTGCTCTTTGCTACAAAAAATATTTCAATATAATTCCCTGTGTAAATGGACAGTAAAGGAATATGGCTTACTATAAAAATTTATGTTTCACTCATAATATATCGAGGAATGATGAATTTATAATGCTTATAGAAAAACTTCAAATTGTTATCTACCATGCCAATTACTGGCATTCACACAATAGAAATTTCAAATCTTTAAGATTTACAGTGCCAAAATTCAATCGGATCTTCATAACATGTTACAAGATTTTGGTTTTACAAATGATTCTCTTTAATTGAATTAGTCAAGTACTTGGGAGGACCAACAATTTTTGGAGGTAATGCTTTAAGCCCACCATGGAGCTTCGCTTGTCCTGAAATCTGTTTCGACCCATGGAACAAAAACTACCTTTCCATCGTCAATATCTGCGTGCGCCAGTGCCAATGACTGTTCAAAGGAAAGATTAGAAATATATATAATTAGAACACACACACACATAGAGAGAGAGAGAGAAAGAGTAAGGAATTGAGAATACTCTGTTAATGCTTACCAGAGGAGCAGGTCCCCTAACAACTCTGCCTTGGTTGTTGTATTGAGATCCATGGCAGGGACAGATAAACTTTTTTTCAGCAACATTCCATGGCACAACACACCCAAGATGAGTGCAAACTGCATTAATGTCAAAGG
Source organism: Hamamelis virginiana (assembly GCA_017140935.1). Classification (NCBI taxonomy): domain Eukaryota; kingdom Viridiplantae; phylum Streptophyta; class Magnoliopsida; order Saxifragales; family Hamamelidaceae; genus Hamamelis; species Hamamelis virginiana. The sequence continues at coordinate 2,642 of JAESVK010060640.1, forward strand.
TTGCAAACTGCACTAATGTTTCTTTTTATAATTAAAAAGACTAATATTACGATTTTATTAAAAGCAATGTGATTATTTCTAATTTAACCCTTTTCTCCCATTTTACTTGGATATTGATGTGGCTTTGAACTATACATATTTGTCTAGAAAATAACGGAAAAAGAAGAAGAAGAAGAAGAAGAAGAAGAAGAAGAGATATCTATAATCCAGAATACGATGTGATGCACGCGTTGCAAACATTGCTATTCAAAGTCGACTGGGCAGAGTCTCTCTTCTATACCATTGAAGGACTCATGGCCCCGTAGAAGGCACTCATCGGATTCCTTCTCAAAAAATTTTGACAGTAATAGTGAAAAAGGAAAAGGATACATATTAGAGTCCTAAAAAATAATCGAATCGAATGTCTTCTATTTTACTTTACACCTTTTTTACAGTTTTTGTTCTTTACTTCAGTTTTGCTGCTAGGAACGTACTTGTTATTTTGCACTTTTTTTTTTTTTTCCAATCGTGACTATTTACTTATGCCTCTCCATGTAAAAGCAAAATGATTTCAGGTAAGGGCAACAAAAAAAAAGAAAAAGAAAGAGAAATTATTCAGACCCCCTTAGATATTGAATTTCATACCAGTAGGTCCATAACACTATAATGTTTACCCATAACCCCCTCCAAAATTTTCTAAAGTCAACTTTAATTATTTAATAACAGATTTACCCTTTTATTGTTTTTATGGAGAGTTTTATTACCTTTTAAATAGTGTAACTGTTTTGCTGATATTATGGTAAGTTTTTGAGATTTAATTCAATTCAAATTTTGATTTTTAATTGTGATATGTCCGTTTATTGCTGTAAACAAATAAGTAAATTTACCTATTTATATAAACTAGAAATAAATAAACGTATTTTGAAGTAAGTAAATTTACCTATATTTATTAACTAGAAATAAGTAAACTTATTTGGGAATAAGTAAATTTACCTATTTATATGTCTTTAAACAAATAAGTAAATTTACCTATATATAAACTAAAAATAAATAAACGTATTTGGAAATAAGTAAATTTACCTATATATATTAACTCGAAATAAGTAAACTTATATCGAAATAATTAAATTTACCTATTTATATGTATTTGAATAAATAAGTAAATTTACCTATAAATATAATCTAGAAAGAATAGTAATTTTATTTCACTTTTCTCTTTCACAAGGTATGATTTCCCTCTATTTCTCCTCATTTTTTTATTCTTTTTTTGAAATATGTTTTAGTTCTCATTTTCATTCTCATTTTTTGACTTTTTGATAGCAAACCCACACGTTACAAATATGAATTTATATGTATTTAAACAAAAAAGTAAATTTACATAATTATATAAACTAGAAACAAATAAATGTATTTGGAAGTAAGTAAATTTACTTATATTTATTAAATAGAAATAAGTAATCTTATTTGGAAATAAGTAAATTTACCTATTTATATGTCTTTAAACAAATAAGTAAATTTACCTATATATATAAACTAAAAGTAAATAAACGTATTTGGAAATATGTAAATTTACCTATATATATTAACTAGAAAAAAGTAAACTTATTTGAAAATAATTAAATTTACCTATTTATATGTATTTAAATAAATAAGTAAATTTACCTATAAATATAATTTAGAAAGAATAGTAATTTTACTTATTTGGCATGTTGCATTGTGCTTCTTTCAATAGGGCATTTCATCGAACATCTTAAGTGCTATTTCGAGATTATGGAGGATTAGTATCTACAAGGTAAGCACGTAAAACAAGTCAGTGGCGTTTATGCATTTGGGTCCCAAACAACAATAGTCTACTACTGCTCCACTGCTCATGATTTAGGTCGGAATTGGGATTTGGTGGGGTTGTAAGGCAGCGAAGTAAATGGAATCGTCCATTTTGACACGTTTATTTTAGGGGATTTGTCGTCGGCTGCAATTTTTTCCCGCCCCGAGGATTTCTCACTGACTCTTCCACTCTCTATCGAGGTCGGAGACCACTTCTTGCTACTATAGAAATGTGCTTCTGCACAACTCTCATAACAAGGATATCATCCCTTCTCTACCATCTAGAAATTCGGCTGGAACGCATCCTAACCATATTCGTCCCAAACTGAAAATGGTAAAAAATTTGAATTTTAGTAATTAATTGAGGTATATATGTCAGATCATATTAGATATGTAAATATAAGATTCTGACTTTTTGGAAAGGGGTTTTAGGTCTACTACCACTACACTAGGGGATTTTGGGTATATCCCCAAAAAGAAATAAAGTGGTGGCATTCTTCTTATTCTTCTTCTAGATTGAATGTTTGTGGTGTCACATTTCTTATGATTTGTGTATTTCCAAGGAATCAACCGATGAAATGAGTAGATTAGATTCTTATGATGTACATATATATTAGATCAAATGAGCCAGGGGCATTTGGGTACGAAAGAACGGACTTGATGCGATTAGTATAGCGATGTGCATGCAAATCTTGAATTGATGATGCTTTCATAGCTACCTTGCCTTTATTCTATACCCGTTCTCACGTGCTATCAACTCTCCCAATTTTCATAGAAAGCTATCTCTATTTCAGGATCTAGCTAAGAACATTTATTCTTCTTCTGATACGGACTTGTCATGCATTTGTGGAAAACATTCCTGACGAAGTATAAGAAATAATTTAGACCTACTGAAGCAAAGTCCTTTACAAGTTGTATTAATTTTTCTTAGGTCCATTTGTATTAATTTTTCTTGAAATCACTTTTGGAGTTGAAATCTCTTTTAGAGTTCAATATTTTATTTGAATTAAGAGATGGGGAGATAATCACTTTTAGATGACTCAGGGTGATATGATGGATGACATAATTTTCAAATTAAAAGTGATTGTGGCAAAAATTGTGGGCCTCCAACTTTTGTCATATTCACTTCTAGTATGGAAATTTTTATACATGTAGACATAATTTGAACATAATTCTAAATAGATATGTTTAGAGGTAGTTTTCCAAAAGTAATTTTATATATTACATTTTGAGCCCAGTTTGTATTAGCTTTTCTTAAACTTACTTTTGTACGTAGCTCAAAATTCCACTTGATATAAGATATGAAGTGACAATCCAATTAGAGAGATGGTAATTGGTTAGCAAAAATTCAATAATAGAAGTGATATCTTGTGTTAAAAGATAGGGGGTATCTTTAATTTTTCTTGGTTAAAGATACCCTCTATCATGGATAATACTGATTTTTGTATTTTAAACTTATTACTTACTGTTCATAGATTAATGGTAGTAGAGTTTTATTGTAAGATTGAGATGATTACATCCAAGAATGACGGATTGGTGTTCTTATGATCTGTGTGTGTTTCCAAGGAATCAGCCACATCTTCTAGGTTCATGTTGGAACTTTTTACACTTTATTCCCCCGAAATGAGGAGATTAGATTTTTTTTTTTGGTGTACGCATATATAGATCAAATGAGCCTGGGGCATTTGGGTAGAGTTGATTAGATTCTCGAGGGTCCATTCCAAGTGCTTGCATTGGGCATTGAGGCGAGAGAGAACGGAAAAGGCTGCAGATTATACTCTTCCTCCTCTCTCCTCTGTCTCTTTTTTTCTCAACAACATATTTCTCTCACTCCTCCTTCCCTTCTCTTTTTCTTTTTCTCTCTCCTCTCTTTTTTTGTCCACGTCAAATTATTCTCCTCTCTCCCCTCTCTTCTTTTTCTCCACGTCAAATTTGAACATTTTTTTTTTCTACTTTTTTGTTTGTTTTTCCCAGTGTCACATAAATATAATATAGTTATAGTGGCCTTGCCTTTATTCTAAACCCGTTCTCACGTGTTATCAATTCTCCCAATTAATTATTTTAATAGAAAAGTATATCAATCTCAGGATCTAGCCAAGAACATTTATTCTTCTTGTGAAAGGAACTTGTCATGAATGTGTGAAAAACGTTCCTCACAAAGCAGAAGACATCTCTTACTTTAGACCTAATGAAGCAAAGTCCAATACAAGCTGTCCCATGCCTTACTAGTACTAGCTGGAGTATAAATAAGAGACTGATATATTGATCAGAAAGTAGATCAAATTAAGTAGAATAACAAGTAGAAGGATCGGAGCAAAAGGACGAGCAGGCAGGTAAGATCACTCATATTCTATTAATATTCATGAGATGAATGTAGGACAAGAGATTGGTAATTAGTACTTAATTTTTCTTCCAATATATTCTGCTACATCCATCTTGGTCCTGCCAAAATCACTTTGGGGGAATTGTCTCTTCACGTGTCAAAATTTTCATACAAGAAGTAAGTATGGCAGGAGTTAGGGGCAGGCCCCCGCCTTTAGTCAAATTCAATTTTGAAATCCATAATCTATAATGGTTTTGATTTTGAAATCCAAAAGTGAGTTTAGGTAAATATAATCCAAACAAAGCCTAACTAGTCTAACCGGCATTGTAAGAATCTGTTATTTCCGTATATATTGATTTATTACTTTTACATATTGTTTGACTTGTGCAAGGATATGTCATTTTTTATTTTTGTTCTTGAAAGGTAGAAAAATTTACCTAAGATTAGTTGGTAATTATTTTGACACCTGACTTTAGATTAAGGTCGGTAGTAATTCTTGCATAATATCATGCTGATCAAATTTGGGCCTACCATTCATTGTAAATAAATCTCTGGGTAAAATACAATGATAGAATAAAACGATTTAAATAAGGCATTCTTAAATTGCGATGGACTGATCTAAAAAAGCGGCATCTTGCTGTCAATTTAAACCTTCCTGCCACTAGAAAAACAGAGCATTGAGCTGGGTTTTCATAAAATGGTGTAGGTGAATTGCAAGTTTTTAAAGACACCTGCGAAAATGTTGCATTTTAAGCCATGCTTTTTGAGAAAAACTTGAGTGCCTAATGTGATTGTAGTGTGTAAATTAGCAACATTTCAAACTAATCTAAGACCAAACTGGACAGGGGATTAAAGGAAGAAACCAAAACAGAGCATGGGTTCTCCCATATTTCTCCTCGACAAGTTCAAGACCCTATGGACTGTATGGGATCTCCGCGGTGCCGTTCTCTTAAGTCTTTTCTTCCAGGTACTCTTACTTTTCATTGCATCATCACGAAAACGAACAGGGATGATAAAAGTTACCTTCTTTCTCTGGTCGGCTTACTTGCTCGCGGACTGGGTCGCCACCTTCGCCATTGGACTCATTGCCAGCGGTCCAAGTGAGTATGGCAAGAAAACTCTAAATGACGACCTCAATGCTTTCTGGGCTTCTTTTCTTTTGGGACATCTCGGCGGTCCACATACAATTTCCGCTTTCGCCCTGGAAGATAATGAACTCTGGATTCGACACATGCTTCAGCTCATTATCCACCTTCTTGGCATTGCATATGTCTTCTACCAATCACTCCCAAATCAGCTTTGGGTCCCGATAAGCCTAGTGTATCTTGCTGGACTTATTAAGTACGGTGAGAGAACTCGTGCTTTATATCTTGCAAGCTTGGGTACTATGAAGACCTCTACGCTTCCACCAGCGATGGCTGGATCCAACTATGCTAGGCTTATGCAGGTGTATCGTTCCAAGGACGATGCCTCAATTCCGGTGGATATAATCGAACAGGATGCACCGGAAGTAGAACCTTCGGCTTACAAGGATAATGAAGGAGAAAAATCAACAGAAATTACAATGGTACGGGATGGTTGGAGGTTTTTTGATATGTTCAAAGGACTAATCGTTGACATCACTTATGGTTATCGTGACTGGCAAAAGACAAGAGAATTTTTCTTCAAGAAGACCGTGGAAGAAACTTATAAAATAATGGAGATTGAACTCAATTTCCTGTATGATTTGTTGTATACAAAGATGCTTGTTGTGCAATATAAGATGGGATTATTGTTTCGTTTCGTTTGCTTGGCTTGCGTTGTGGCTGCCTTGGAGCGCTTTCAATCTTATCAGCACCACCTTAAGCTTGATATCGATGATCATGACATCAATATTACCTACACTTTGCTTATTGGTGCTATCAGCCTCGACGTTGTAGCCTTCATCATGCTCACTCTCTCTGATTGGACAATAGTTTCTCTCTCTGACAGACCAATTGAAGTGCTCAAGTGCTGCAATTACACCAAATTACTTAACTTCTCTTACGAAAAATTACTTGCCACTCTGAGAAGGAAGCGATGGTCCCAATGTGTCTCGCAATACAGTTTGATGTATTACTGCTTGCCCTTGAATTTACGATTCAAAGTGATGAACAAAGTATATTACCGTTTGGGAGCTAAGGATTCCTTCGATGAGTCCAAATACAAAGAAATTGTGCCTATACAGGATAATTTGAAGGAGTTCATCTTCAAAGAGCTGAGGAAAAAAGCTATAAAAGCAAAGAATTCAAAAGAGGCCAAGGAGATATGTTCGTGGAGAGGGGAAAGGGAACTCTTAAAGGCCCCTCATTTTTACACATCACTTGCAGACAGTGTTCAAGTTGAATATGATGAAAGCGTTTTAAGGTGGCATGTTGCCACTGAACTCTTGTATCATACAACAAGAGACGATAATGGTAAGCAACGCCAATACTGCAAGATCATGTCGCAATACATGTTGTATCTTATGATCATGCGGCCTACTATGATGTCTGCGGTGACTGGTATTGTCCAAATCCGGTTCCAGGACACCTGTGCAGAAACCAAGAAGTTCTTACTCAATGAGGGAGACAAGAACCTGACTACAAAGATCCTCAATTGGTTTACCGAAAAGCTCAAAGACCCCTGTGGGAAAGCCAAAAATGAAGAAGAGGACCTAGAAAATGCTTGTAAGAAGCTACTTGAAGTAGATACAATTGTTGCTCCTGATAAAGTGAAGGCAGGCACAAGCAAATCGGTGTTGTTTGATGCCTGCATTATGGCAAAAGATCTAAAAAATATGGAGGCAAAGGATAGATGGGATATTATTAGCAGTGTATGGGTGGAATTGTTGTCTTATGCAGCGAGTCATTGCAGAGCATATGCCCATGCTCAGCAGCTCAGCAAAGGAGGAGAGTTTATTACTTTTGTTTGGTTGTTGATGATCCATTTTGGCTTGGGAGAACAGTTCCGAGTTGATCCTGAAAGCAGATACATATTAGCTGTGGCCAAGTAAAGAAAAAAGCTACACACCGAAACCAATGATGCTGTTTAATTCCATTAGTTTGATGAATCTTAGTCCTTAATTAATATGCAATCTTTTTTGAGTGTCTGAATTGATCAATAAGACATGTTTTATTGATTTTTGAATGTCTGCTTCTGCTTATTAGGAGTCTTTTAATTTTACTCTTTAGTGAATGATATATATATATATATATATATGTTTAACTGTATTGTTTTTGTTACAATTAAGAATAAATTCGAAAGACTGTTAATAAAAATAAGGTTTAATTTCTTGTATTGATACTTTTTATATGCCATATGTTTGTACATTATAGGTTAGTTGCGGGGAGATTTTCAGTAAATCATGAAACAGAGTCGGTAACTTGATGCAGGGAGAATTGAGAAATACAAACTTCCTTAGGACTTGTTCATTTTCTCCACAAAAATATAGAGTAAAGGATTTCCATGAAATATGTTGGTTTTCTAAAAGAAAACATAAACCAAAAAAACATGTTTGTTTGTTTTTTTTTTTTTTTTTGGTGGTGGGAGGGGGAAAATGAAGGAATTGGACCAAAAAACAAAATCTCACAGCAATATTACTAATATGAGAATTAATAAGGTACGTGTATGATCTTTCAAGAAAAGAAGAGCTTAATTAGCTAATTCAAATCCTGTTCAAAAATCAAAAGTCTCTCTTCCAGTCTCCAAGGAAAAACTCACCTGGTTAAGAAATAAAGATGTTGAATCCACAACATTTTTGGTGAACTGTAACAGCAAAACCTACCCTACTGATATGTGATTTAACATGAGGAAAACAAGAACTTACTGGTGAACTCAAACAAAAAGAATGGAACTTCCAAGAATGAGTTAAATACTACTTAATGTAAATATGGTGTGCAAAACTAGTAGTTGTCCATTTTTTTTTCTTTTCTTTTTTTGCCAAAATAAATCAAAGAAATAAATTATATCATGTTGTATTGTTATCTTCGAATCGCAATAAAATCAATTAAACCATGTTATCTTCAGAAACATTTTTAATCGTGTCCAATTTCAAGATGATTTCATCACTATGAACATTGAAAGAAAATACTTGAAAATATTACAGAGTAGCATTTACAGAATTTGGATGTCTTCCATTGAAAACAAGCAAATTGGCAACAAATTAATCAAATTCTAGTGTAAAAATTGGAAGCCACATTCTCCAAAAGAAAATACTATTTCCCATGACCCAGTTCTCCAATAGTAAGTTAGCTGACAAGACACGTGAAAAAAAAAAAGCCCTCAATTTGTCAAAAATTATGGGAAGTTCCATTGTCTCTATTCGAAATGATTTTGCTTTTGAATTTTGGAATCGATAGCATCAATCTTTTCCAGAATTTGAGAAATTCACATTCTACCAACCCAAAAAAGAGAAATTCTAATTGCAACTTATCCAGCATGTACATGTGGAAAAATTCGTGTCGACTTACAAGAGATCACTTACTTTAGACCTACTGAAGCAAAGTCCATTACAAATTGTGCTATGACTTATTAGTACTCTAGAATAAATCGAAGACAAAGATTGAGAAAGTAGATTTAAAACTAGGAGGAGGAGAAGCTCACTACTACAAAAACTGTCAAAGGGGACACTTAAAAAGTGTCCTCATAGGTGTTTGGCGACACTTTGGGTAGTGTCACTAGGGGCTATGTCACTAAAGGTGACTGCCTCAAAGGGGACACTTTTTAAGTGTCGCAATTCATCGCCTCAAAGGGGACACCAACAGGACACTTTTAAAAGTGTCCCCTTTGATGCGATGAATTGCGACACTTTAAAAATGTCCTTGATATGTTCACAATAGGGACACTTAAAAATTGTCCTCATTTACTCCTTTTTTTTCTTTTTTCTTTTTTTGTAGCAAATGCTTCACAATCTTAATATGCCATTAATATATGCTATTAAATCATATATATTTACCAATAGTTGTTCTAACATGCATTTATTTCTGCGCACACAATATTAAAATATCCACACTAATATATTACTATATAATACTCATAAAAAAAAAGAACCTAGACTTTGCAAAATATATATATATATATATAGAAATTAGTATCACCAAGTCAACACTTTGTTAATTAATATTGAATCTTCTAATTAAGAACCAAAAGTGTAATAATTTTTGCGTTATCTATTTTATAAATCATTGAACTGCACGCAATCTTCATGTAATCAACAAAATGTCCATCCATATATATTGCAATCCTCCGGCCCCTGCATTAAAATATAGAGTTGCACTTATGAGTTCATATTGCAATTGATATATAAAGTTATATTTCATGAAAAATTAATTTACCATAAGAAAGGTGTAGGTACATCACAGAAAATAGGTAAAATTAACAATCTACAACCAAATCATATGTCCATTAAAACTTTAATACATGTTTCCACATGCACTTGTATTAATAATAAAAATTAAATTAAATTAACTTGTACTAAGAAATATTTTCTTTTTTGAGATAAAAATTCGGCAGCATCTTGTCTGTTTTTGGAACATTTCGATATATTCTCCTATTAAAAGAACAATTTATAGCACTTTTATAATCATATTATCACAAAACCCCATTTAAATGACGCCTCATGTGCCATGTTATCATCAACAACCAACAATCACAAGCCATCTTAAGTATAAAATAGAACATCTAGCATAAAAAATAAAAAGTTTTTGAAATCAAAGTTCATTGATATATTATCTATAGCATATAAAATATGGTTCTTCCATATCATACACTTATATAAATAATAAACGAAACAAGCAAACCCAAGTGGGTCTCCATCCAACCTGCTGGATAGCTCTATGCCCTTTTACACTTGCCATTCATTTGGAAAACTAGATGCAGGTTCCAATGCAAGTGTTCACAACATAATAAGAGAATATTTCCCTGGAAACAAGTTTCAGCTGCCAACATATATATAAGACTTAAAATCAGCCTATCTTAATCAGAAAATGACTATCCATTGAAACAAACAGTCAAAATTTACACAAAATGAGATAATGAGAACCAATCCCAAGAAAAAAAAACCCTAGCCTCCAACCATGAATCATATTGAGTCAAGCAAAAAAAAAATCAATCCCATAAATAATAATCACAAAAAAAAATTCAATCCCGTAAATAATAATCACAAAAAATTCAATCCCGTAAATAATGATGTTTTGTTTGTTTGATTGATAAGAAACCATAAAACTTGAAAACTGTTTTCAAGAAAATGAATTTAAATTTTTAGAAAAACTGAAAATAAAAAAAAGACGTTTTTGAATTTTTTTTAAAATAGAAAACAAGGGATTTTAGATATAAAAAAAAACCCGTGACCTTCAGCTCCCTCCATTTCTGCGTGACAAAGGAGAGGGGACGAACAACCCCATTTCTGCAGAGAGAGCAGCTCTAGTTGCAGACGGCTCTTGGATCTGCAGAGAGGAGATCATCTTCACTGAAATTTTCAGGTAAATCTCCTCTTCCTCTTCTTCTTTCTCTTCATTTTCATCTTCATCCGAAATCTTCAGCTCCAGTTAAACTTTAGGCATAAATCTGAAATCATTTTCATCTTCATCTGAAATCTTCATAGATCTGATATGCTTTTGAATCAAAATCTCTGTTTTGTATGGAACTTGAACTTGTTGGAGTCTAAGTTCTGTTTGGTTGCTGAGAAAAGAAATTGGGAACTTCAGTTTGAAAATTCCTCTTCGTGTGCATATAAAGAAGACTTCTCTGTTTTGTTTTGTGTGGAACTTGAACTTGAACTTGAACTTCAGTTTTCATTTTTTTCTTAGGGTAAGCAAAGAAATTGGGATTTTAAAGTTAGATTTTTATGGTTTGGCCAAGAAAGTGAAATCGGGTGGAAATTCTTTAAAATGTTCACATCGAGTCTAATTTACTGGAGGTTGAGAGACTCTGTTTGAATAAAATGAACCAGTTAGTTTACTGGAGCATTACTTTCTTTTTATGGCTGTAAAATTTGTGGTTATTATTTTGAGTACCAATTTGAGTTTGGAACCCCAATTATGTAATTATCTAAAGCAATATTTATAATTGAATGATTTTGGAGCTAGGGTCGAAAATTCTTGTGTTTATTTTATTTTATTTGGTGTGTTCATGGTTGATTGGGTTGATGAATGCAGAATGCAATACGAGATGTCTTTGGTAAACCTATATCATGCTGTCTGTGTTGTGGGGATTCAAATCCCTGCTTTAATTTCATGGTACCTGTGAAAAACTGATAAATTGATGAACAAAAGTGCTTTAGATGGTATCTGTGAAAAACTGATAATGAAATGGTACCTGTGAAAAATTGATGAACAAATGTGCTTTAGATAATCACATGGAATTGTGCTGGTTTTATTTCTGATTAAATCACATTTTAGTAAATGCGGAAGAACCACAGTTAAATACTGTGTTACGTGAGGTTCAAAGTAGCTTTTGAGGACAGTTTTGCACCAGGACTCTGTGCAATGTTTCCTGGTCATTCTAGTCAGTTTACCCAGACCAAAACCTTTCAAATAATCTGGCTTCACACCCTAATACTTATTGCTGTAGAATCTCATCTCCATTTTTTATTTTTATTTTTTGCCTCCGCTACTTTCTTTAAGCTTCCCAAATATTGTCATTGTGAGCTGATTTTTAAGAGTAGAAATGCCACAACTTGTTGAAGCTGACATTTTGGCCAAAAGAGGAGCTTCTACATTGCAAACTTTCATGCGAGCCTTTTAAATCCCTTGAAAGTTCTTTGGGTGTTCTGTTTGGTATTTTGGGATTTCTGGGCTTGCTGTTTATATGGGTTATTTGGTCGTATTTTCCTTCTTGAAGAACCTATGGTCTTTCACTTGTGTATCACTCTTTTTGTTATTAGCATATCATAGTTTTTTATTAAAAACAAATGTCACAACTTGGTTATGTATTTTCAGGAATATGAATTGGATGGGATTGATTGGACAGTTGATTTTGAAGACAACCAAGAGTGTCTGAATCTCTTTAAGAAGGTATGTCATTATCTAACTCTTCTATTTCATACATGAGCTACTTTGTATCAATAAGCTGAATCTTGGTGGGGTTTTGAGGGTGTATTAAAGGCATCAGGTGCAATTAGTTAGGAGTTCAAGCCAGTACTAGGGGTGGTGGGGATTGGTGGTGTTCGATGATGTCATGTTCTGATGTTAGTTCTTATTTATTGTGCTGGTTTAGATAGGTTGCTTCTAACTTCTAAACAATATATTTGGATCCTTGGCTTGGTTGCTTCTAACTTCTAAACAATATTATTACCCTCATTTTTATGTGGTGATTTTGATTGTTGATTGATAACTTGTATATTTTGATGCTGAATTGTGCTGGTTTTATTACCATTAATATAATAATAATGGTAATACCTTAATTAGTAAGTTTTAATGCTAATTAAAACCATATATTCTTAGCATTTTTAATGCTAATTTTAATGCTAATAAAATTATCATAATAAGTTTAATGCTACATGATCTATACACCCAAATTTCCCACCCATAGCAAGTTTTAATGCTAATTAAACCATATATTCTTAGCATTTTAAATTTTATTTTGACCAACCTAGCTAGCTTACTTATCAATCCTCATAGCGAATTCTTACTTTAGTGTGTGTATATATATACATCATAATATCTAATGGATTCATTCCAAACATTATATATACTTTATGGCTCAGTGCCATTCACCATTAATATAATAATAATGGTAATACCTTAATTAGTACCATATTAGCACCACTAATTAAGGTAATATTACCATTAATATAATAATAATGGTTGCTAAAAATTGAGGATCACACAGGGGCTGTTCAAATACTGATTTTAGTTGTTCACCAAGCACACAGTTGTTACCAATAAAGCTACAATCAAATCACTTGTTAAAATTGCACTGTAGGATCAACAAGCAAGCTGCACACATTTGTTTCCCTACAATCAAGAAACAATCAAATTCACTCATTAAAATGATAGGATCCACGAACAGTAATCTGCACTGTGGAGAAATTTTCTCTGCTCAAGTGTATAGATACAATCCAGAAACATGTGCAACCGTGCGCAAGTGTTCACATTTTCTTATAGAATTCCAAAAGTGAAAAATTATAAGCACTACATACTACTCGAATGCTGGAGAATCCTGGTCCTTTGCTAAATTTAAAAATTCTCTTTGGGTTCTCTCTTTCCCTCCTGGATTCATGTTCATCATGAACAAATCAAAATGAAATGTGCTTCTAACAGCAAGACTGGCTTCAGGGGTTTCTGGAATCACCAAATCTACAACTATGACTTTCCCATTTTTAGGCAAGGCTTCATAGCATCTTATTATATTGCATTCGTGTTTATCTTTACTATTTATTTAATTGATACAAAATTTCTTAACATAGTAATGTCTTTTCTATATACTAGATGGGAGGAAAATGAGACGAATGTGTTGATTCAAAGGAATGGACACCAAAAAATCAATTTAGATATGCATGAAGGAATGGAAGTCCTAAATGAAGGTGTTGGGACTGAACAACAGGGCATCTCAATTGACTTAACTCAAACTACCCTTATGGCTCAAGTTAGAGATCACGTTCCCACTTCACTATGGGAGGATTACCGTCGAGGTCGTAGATAGAAATGCGGTTTGGGAGAAAATTTGAAAACACTTTTAATTTGTATTTGATGTTGATCTATTTTACTATGATATATTTGTTATTATGTAAGGACATTTGTGAACTTTATCATGTTATGTAGTAGCATGTTCCATCTATTTCGAAGATCAATTTTTTTTTCTTTTTCAAAATTAGACTACATGCTATTATAAATTTACTTATGATAATTAAATTTTATCTATATAACACACACACACAAAAATAAAAAAAATAAAAAAAATAAAAACAAAATAGAAAAGGAGTTAAATTTTTTTTCCTTGGCAATATCCCTCTAAGAAATTGTCATTATTGTTTGGATGTATTAAAAAAAATAATAATAAATGATTTAGTAAACACATTTTCACTATTTTTAGTTTTTAAAAACAGTTTTCATTTTTGCAAAGTAAACGCATTCTCTAAATTTTGAAAATTAAAAATGAAAACCATTTTTTAAAAATTTTCATAGAAAATGAAAATTGTGAAAGTTTTCATGAAGTAAACAGGCCCTTAAGTAACAGTTGTTTAATCTAAAAAATGTTAAAAATTGTTAGCGCAGAAGGAAATAACCATCCAACATGAAAACTTATAAATTCAAGCTTATCCATACACACACACACACAGGAATATATAGAAAGAATGTTAAGCTCTAGAAGGAGAAACCCACCTGGAAAAGCGGAAATGTGAGAGCAACAAGGTAAATAACAGCCATTCCATGAACTAAGTCTTAAAAATGGAGAACAAAGTATAATTCTCATTCACGCTATTTCCA
>JAESVK010060640.1:18352-31299 GCA_017140935.1 Hamamelis virginiana
TTTTTTTTTTTTTTTTTTTTTTTTTTTTGAAAATTTTTTTTAAGGTGCTAAAATGACTAAAATAGTCCCAATATTTTTAGAATCTCTTGAAGCCAAGAAGGCTAAAAAGGCAAATTAGTCTTAAAATATCCCAAATAACAAAAAGAAACCAAAGCACCTAATTTAATAATACAATATTCTTATCTTGCATTTTAAAAAACATATATAATAGAGATTGATCAATAGTAATTTTCAATTTTCAATTTTGATGGCTGCACATAAATTTAAGAGGAATTTGGCTAAAGGTCCTCATTTAGAAGATTTTAATGCCAAAAGTCCTCTCAAAAGAGTTTTCTTTCCAAAAGTCCTTTTGGTATGAATTGGACAAAAATACCCCTCCTTCCTAATTACCTTCAATGCCACCTACGTCCCCAAACCCCGGTTCACTACGTCACACCCTGTAGTGACCAGCGTTAGTTTCCTACGCCGGAAACGCAGGTCACTACGCCAACGCAGGTCGTTACGCCGGAAAGGCAGGTTCCTACGCCGGAAACGTAGGTCACTACGCCAGAAAATACAGGTCACTGCGCCACAAACAAACAAAAAAAAAAATCTTTTTTTTTTCCTACTTTTTTCAATCAACTAATCAAAAAGTTAATAATTTGTTATTTCTTCACCTGCTGCTAGCTTCTTCTTTTTTTAAAGACAAAGAAAAACATTTTTATTATCAATACATATATTGATTTGTCACTCTCCCTTAAAGAGAGTGAAGAATACTGTCGAATTTAATGAGATTAAACATGGTAGTATCAATGCAGTTCACACTTCACATGCATGAACCTTAACTCTTGATTTTGGATTGATAGGTATATTTTATATATGTGATACAGCAGTCCATTTAATTAAATAATTCTTCTGGCTTGTAAACTACCCATATAAATTTTGTGTTTGTAAATAAAAGATTAAAAAAAAACAAAAAACAGAGTAGGCAAATTTAGGTAGTTGGTCTTCCTGGAATGATTATCTTCAGGGTTAAATTTAGGTAGTTGGTCTTCCTGGAATGACGAAAGTGGCTCATGTCTTCTGGGTATATAATCTTCGGGATGCAGAAGAGCAAGGAAAAAACAGAGTAATTCACAAACTTTTTAAAAGAAATTGAAAGAAAACAGGGGACCTCCATTTGCCATGAAAATCTGTAGTAGACAGACATAACCGCCATTGAAGTGATACCAATGTGTGATGCTGCTTAATATATTCCTGCTGCTTGAAAGAGTATGATTTGATCTGATTTCACACCTGCTGCTAGCTTGTTGCCTGTTGCCGCCGACCGGCGTCTGTGACTCTCTCTCCTGTAGCGGCTGGTCTCCCTCTGTTTTTTCAGGTATGTTTTTTCTCCTGTTGCCTGTTGCCTCTGTTTTTTAGAATCACTCAGGCTTGTTGAGTCCATAACTTTTGAGAAGGCTGCCTGCCACTGCTGCCGATGCCAATATTTGTCCTTTAATATTCCTCAAGGTTGCTAGAAGTGGAAGAAGAATAGAAGGAAGATGAGGGCGTTGGGCAGAGTTGGGAATATGGAGGAAGAAGGTCATAGTCGCCGGCGTCAGGAATGTGGAGGAAGGAGAAGAAGGGTGTCGTGAAGGTCATCATACCAATAAGGGCAATTTTGTCCGTAAAAAAATAAATTTTGAAAAAAAAAAAAGACTTTAGCTAGTAAAACTTTGAGAAGCAGGACTTTTTAAATAAAAAAAAGTATGCGTGGACTTTATCCAATAAGAAAGTATAAAATAAGACTTTATACCAATTATCTGTAAATTTAAATATATGAATTGATTGTACAAACATTTAAAAAAAATTATATTTTGAACCATTTACAGCTTTTATTCTAATAAATAAATAATATATTTATGACGTCATGGTTCAACCGGTTGAATCCGGCAATTCAACCGGTTGAACCGGTTGACCCTTAACCCGGTAACTTTTCCGGTTCGATGAACAGTCCGGGTTTTAAAACAATGCAAAAAATCAACACTTTGAAATCTATCCTAAAAAACCTTTGAATTCCTCCCTAGGTAAAAATGGCCAAAAATGCATTTTAGTACCAAAAAATCCTAGAAAATGTGAATTCAATCTATGTGACATTAGAATGCAACTCAAGACATAAAATAAGAAATCAAGGTTAGATAGGCAAAAGTGATTGTCTTATGCCAGGCAAAGCACGCTGGTGAAGTAGCATAAAATGCCTTCCAATTTCGTAAGCGGCCTAATATTGCAATGCACAAATAGAAGAAAGCTCACGAAGGCTAAAAAACCATGCTTGAAACCACAACATAAGCCCTTTTTCAAAACAATTGTGGCCAAAATAAGATCCATATTTGCAGAAGTTCATCCACAAAATAAAAAAATAAAAAATAAAAAATTTAAAATTTAAGCATTCAGAAATTATGCTAAGTCTTAGAAGATGTCAATAATACTAAATTACTAATAAAATGCATTAATGTCATCATCAAGTGTATTCTGAAATGGGATTCAAGTATTAAGAAGTCAATTGAAACAAGACTTCTCTTAACTTAAAATTGCAAAAGAGGATGTTCTAGGTATATTAGCATGGGAGACAAGCCTAAATACAGCTAAACATAACATGTGTATGCATGTGCGTAAGTCATCAAACCTAAACCCAGTTTTTAAACTTTGTCAGCTGCAGGAAGAAAGCACAATATAAGGAGAGCTAAACACCAAGAAGATTCAACATGAACTTACAACTGGTTGACTCTTCCTCATCCTCATCACACCATTTGTTCCAATCAACCTTAAGGTAAGGAGCAGGCTTTTCTTCTGATTTTAATAGTCTTTTCCACCAACCCTCTTGCTCTTTATGGACTGAGCACAATGTATTCCTTAACCCAACATCGAGTGAGATTACTGCATGATATGTTGGATTCTTGATATATTTCTAATATTTGTGATCATAGTGTGTGTGTGTGTGTGTGTGTGTGTATTTATATATATATACACATTTGATTTTCAGTATAGACTATGCAGGAACAGTATGCTTAGGCACTAGGTTCATTATATTTTGGGTATTTCATATGTTTCTGTTTTTAACAATCTTATTTAATGTAGCACAACTGGATGATAAAATTGCCAAGTAGTTTACTCAACTGATTTTGAATCCTATCCAACCAAGTCAATAAATACACGCAGCCCAATCCAATGTATAAACAAAGATGATTAAATATTACCAAAAAAAAAACAAAATGTAATCTTTGGAGAGAGGTTTGGTTGAAATCAAACCAGAAAGTACGAAACTTATATACAAAATCGGAAAATAAAAAAAATTACCTAACCGTTTGTCGATGAGAAATCTTCAAAGAGAGATTCGGCTGTTAAAATTTGTAATCGTTGGAGATAAGTTCTGCTAAAATCAAAGTAGAAAATTCAAAACCATAAAATATTAAAAAAAATCATAACCTGATCAGTTGATCTTCAAAGAGAGAGATGGGAGACAGAGAAGGATAAAATAGAACAGAACAAAACAGAATAATTTCCTAAAAATTATTCTAACTCTAAGCAAAACAAAACCAAAAAAAAAAAGTAACAAATACCCTAAATTACCAAAAATTACCTAAAAAAAATGTACACACAGAGAGAAGGATGCATCAAAACAAAATAATGGAGTACGAGGAACATATCAAACCAAATCGAGCTGATGATGGTCACTTGGTCGAGTAAGATGATGGTCACGTTGCACAGAAATACAGATCGAGAAAGGGGTTTAGTTGTTTAGACAGATTGTGAGATGGTCGATTGAGTCATTCGCCGGAGATGATGACTACACTAGCTTGATCCAGCCATCGTCTTGTGGCCGGAAATGGTCGAGTGACGGTCATGCTAGCTTTCTCTTTATGCCATTCGCGGAAGCTAGGGTTTGAAAGATTTTAGGGTTTCACAAAGCAGATTTGAGCGAGAAGGAGAGAGTGAGATTGAAAGATTTAGGATTTCACAAGCAGATTTTGCTGGTGGTGGAGAGAAATGGGGGTCTGGTGCAGTCACCGGCTAAGGAAAGATGATCTGCGATGATCAGAGCAGCAAGGAAGATCAGCGCAGTTAGGGATTGCTTCTAGCCCAGACTAGAACAAATAGAAGGAAGAGGATCGGGGCAAATGGAGGGAAATAAAAATAATAATGGGGGAAAGTATGTAAAAAAGATTCACAAATAGCGACACTTTTCTAAAGTGTTGCTAATACTGCATTTATAGGGACAGTTTTATTAAAAGTGTCCCTATAACATGAGCTAATAGGGAATAGGGACACTTTTAAAAAAGTGTTGCCTTAAGTAATTTTTTTTTGGACATTTACGCGACACTTTCCTAAAGTGTTGCTAATACTAGGTTTATGGAGACACTTTAATAAAAGTGTTGTAAAACATGATCTAATAGGGACACTTTCTACAAAGTGTTGCATTAGGTAACTTTTAGGGACACTTACCAAAAGTGTCCTTAATGTGCAAAAAAAAAGTGTCCCCTTTGACAGCTTTTGTAGTGGTGAAGGAGGAAGAGCATAGAAACAATTAAGACTACAGATAGGTAAGATCATTCCTAGCCAATTAAGAACGTACATTTATTCTTCTTCTAATAGAAACTTGTCGTGCATGTGTGAAAAATATTGGTGAATACATTTATTTTAAACTTCAGAAGTAATTGTTCTAAGCACTTAGCACAGTCTTACCAGCAGTGGATGCGAGTGAATATATTGTATACCAGCAGCGTATGGGAGTGAATATATGGTACATGAATGAAATTTCAAGCCATCTAACTCACATTAGTTCCTTTTTTTTTAGCAATTAAAAATAGGGTACTTTAGTTATAGGTCCTTTTTTTATATATATGTTTAGACCAATAGGTCCAATAAAAAAAAACCTAACCTGGTAAGTCCTCAAATCTTTTTTTGGAGACAAAAATACCCTTTTTATATGTATGGTCAAAAATCCCCACGACATATGCTAACCCACCAAAACCGTAGCTAGTTTCCATAAGCGTGGAGGCTAGTGCGCGACAATTCCCGAAAAAGTTGGGATCAAATTTATTTGAAAATAAATACAAAAAGGAAACAATAATTACTCAGACCCACTCTCTGAAGTCGTAGGTTTGTTAAGGCCGTTCACGGTTGCCGGAGGGTATTGTTTTCTTCGTCGGAAAGTTGGTTCTGACGTTGGAGTTGACATGATTCAGGCCAGCGTGCTGCGTATACATTTGTGAAAGATTCTAGACCCAAAAAAGGTACCTTTCATAAACCCATAGACATATATACTTCGGTAAAGTCATATGTGTGGGTGTATAACAGATATGCATTTGTGTATTTATTGGTTTTCATGAATTCTGAGAGTTAATATGTTGTAAAAATTCAAGCTTTTCATATTTTGGATTATTATTTTTCAAGAAACCCATTCCCGACAGGACTGTGACGGAGGAAAACTTGAGTTTTCACCAGAAATAGTTGGTTTCAAAGTGGAGTGTTTCGTATACATTGTCATGGCAAAATGGCTGCCAAAATCTTCATATTTGTGAAACCTTGATCATATATATATATATATATATATATTTCTTGATTGTCATATGTTTTTTCTTTCAAAACAGTGTACATACGTGAGAATGTATAAGTATACGATTAAGCTGGATTTTGAAATATATTTGTGGGTTTTGGGGTGTTAAAAATGCCTTCTTTTTACATATTTTTATAAATATGTAACAAATATATGATTTTTATGGTTGGATCTGTCGTCGGAATTAGTGCGAAACAAACTAGAGTGCTTCTTATACGTTCTCACGGAAAAATGGCCTTGGAAATCTACATTTTATGAAATTTCGAACATATATATATATTTTGATTGTATACATATATATATTTCTTGATTGTCATATATTTTGATTGTTAAAACATAGTACATATGTGAAAATGTATAAGATAAAATAACGTCCCTAAAATCTTATCTTCCAAAAAAAATTCAAAAATTCAAATTTGAATTTGAGATAAATAAGGAATGAAGAAAAATAAGAATATTGGATAATATAATAGTAATAGATTCCAACCCCAAAACGTAAAACATGCTGAAATTAATTCAGGGGTATTTGCGTCTTAAAAAATATAAAACTTCCTAAAATATATAGGTTAGGGATCTACTGGATTAGTGAAAAAAAATCTTGAATTTTATTGGTTACATCTGAAAAACCTAATCCCTACTAGATCACACGAATTTCAACTCTTGTAAATTCAAGTAACAAGATTGAAATAGATCAGCCACACTCAAGAGACATATATGTATCACAGAACACAGAATAAATTAACTATCAAGAGGGATCCATGAACACAAGAATCATTCCATCCTTCTTGATAGTTTGAAATCACAACAACAAATAATGATTGAACACACAATATACGTGGAAACCCTTTCGGGAGAAAACCACGGGAGAACACAAGCAATCCACTATGAAAGAAGAGTTACAGAGATTATACCATACACTCTATCTCACCAACCCATGGCCTAGTGTACTGAGATCTCCTCAACTCAGTCCATCGAGTCCTCCTTCTTCAAAGCTTGCTCATCAACTACACCAGTAGTCTCACTCTTGATGTCTTCATCCAAGAGCCATGAGAATGATCCTGTCTCCACAGATGATTCTCACTCCATGTATGTAAATGAGTTTTCCAAGGTTTCTAATCCATTCTAAGAAGGTTCATCATCAAATGATCAATATTCAAGCTAATCCCCAATTTAGAAATGAAGAACCACAGCCATTTTGTGAAGGAACAAAATAGGTCTAGGAATAGAAATGATTTCTGGCGGCTGAGGTCACTGAATCTCGAGTGACATATTCCTTTTATAGTAACCACAGTAACCAATCAGAAAACATGGCTAAAATTAGGTAAAATTAGGGTTTGCACGAACTTGGATCGATCCAGGCAAGGCTTGGATCGATCCAAATTGAATTAGGCCAAAAACAACCATTCTGTAAGAAGTTTAACTCGAAACTGGATCGATCCAGCCAAGGCTTGGATCGATCCAACTTGGCCAATTTAAGATCTTTAAAACATGTATTGTGAAGGTGCAAACAGTGGATCGATCCAGGTAAACCTTGGATCGATCCAAGCATTCCTAACTTTCTGATTTTCACATTTGCAAACCATGGGATCGATCCAGATCAACCTTGGATCGATCCAAGTATACATAAACCCTGATTTTTACAAGTTTGAACATGCATATGATGAAAACTAACCTCCTAGATTCAAACCTTAGGTCACTAGGTCACTTACCATCCTAATCCATGAAGTTATAGAATCATTTTGCCACGGTTTCACTTGAGATCATCAGTACACATCTATAAGAGTACAATCCCAAACCAAGTTTTGAAACGAAACTAGCCAACACACAAACACTAAACCTAACAATCTCCCCCTTTGGCAGTTTCGTGACAAAACAAAATATAAAACAAGAAAAACAGGAAAATGAATCTAAGAAACCATGAAACAAGATTCACTCCCCCTCACTTGTACAATCATATACACAAAACAAAACTAAAACCAACCATGACTGAGGAATCATACATTTCACTTCCATCTTGATCTGTTAAACCTGTACATGCTTCACAAACAACCTTATGCAGCATAAAATGAACTGAATATGTAAAGCAGCATATTGACAAAAATATGAACTATTCAAGCGAGAACAATGCTACAAACATCCATAAAACATCAACATCCATAAAACATCAAATTGTATTGATACTCAAGGTAAGTTCAACAATCAGTTCATTTCATCAATTAGTTCATTACAACAGATCTTTTCAACAAAACAACCCAGTTAAGATTACAAAAAAATATGTACCCACCAAACAACCTTAAAAACTAACAAACCTACAAACAAGCTAACATAAAACTCCCATAAAACTCCCAAAAACTCTCCCCCTTTTTGTCACAAACGGACAAAGGGATCACAAGATGGATGGATCAAATCCAAGGCCACTGTCGTCAAGATGAGGGGAGGACGGTGCAGTATACCCCGAGCCTGAACCACCGGCAGCATCAGTACGCTGACTCGTGAAGAGGGAAATGAGGTGGTCGATCTTCGCATCAGTGCGAGCCTGACTAACCTCCAAAGCGGCAATGCGCTGATGAAGACCAGCTATGGTCATGGGATAAACAGGCGGTGGAGCATCAGAGGCAGCAGCAGCAGGAGCAGGAGCAGGAGCAGGAGCATCCTCATCAGAGTCACCTCCAGGAGTAGAGGTATGGCCACGGCTGCGATTAATGCACGCCAAATCAATGGGACCCCGAGTAGGCTTCTCGGGCCGGTCCGAGGGAGAAGTCTTCACTCCTAGCTTCTTACAAAACTCAGTGATCATGGCTCCATATGGTAAGGCTGTCTTGACCTCATGAGCTTGAGCCACAACACGAATGGTACCCCAAATGAGCTTCGGAAAGTTGATAACAGCTCCGTTCATGAAGGCATAATACAATCGAGCCTTGGAGTGCTCAAAATGAACTCGACTACCCCCGGGAAATAAATTCCACCATAAAATGATGTTCAAGGCACGAAATTCTTCCTTGAGGTTGCCTTGAATGAATTTTCCATTTTTTAACCCGGCAGAGGTACACAAAGAATGGACAAGCATGTCATCACTCACATTCGAGTCATTTTCGAAAGAAAAGGCTTGAGAATTAGGTGGAGGCAGGGGCACATCCAAATAATCTGCTATCATCTGTGGAGTCACAGTGATAGACTTCCCTCTAACTCTAGACACAATCTCACAGGTGTCGGTGTTCACAGTGTGGACACCCATGTAGAAACTCTTGACAAGCGAAGGGATAAACAACTTAATGGGCTCAAAGAAACGACCTAACTTATGAAATTGAATCATTTGAATGAAGAGAGTGTCGGTCATACCCTTAGGGATTACTTGACGCTCACAAATGACGGGACGCCGCTCATAAACCTCCTCCTTAGTGAGCTTGGTATGGGCAAATGAGGGTTCCTCGTCCAGTGGGTCTTCAACAGTGAGAGGATTGGGAAGTTCCGCTTGCTCGTGAGGCGAGAGAGGAGCATTCTTCCTCTTTTTGGCAGCGGGGGCCTTGCCCTTTCCTTTGGAGGATGAGCCTCCATGCCTAGAGCCTTCACCACCAGCCATGGTGAAGATAATCACTCGAACCCATAAGAATCCGAGGCAGAGAACAATAATGTCAAGTACAGAGGTACTCATAGTGTGAGAAAATGAAGGAAATGAGGGAAAAAGCCTTTGAACAGAGAATACAGAGGAGAGAGAGAGCTTAAGAGACTGAAAAAGGGAGAAGAAAGTGAACAGTGCACGCTGAAATTGGCCCTAAAAATGAAATTCCTCGAAGTTGGATCGATCCAAGTGAGGACTGGATCGATCCACTAAGCCTGAGCACAAGACAAAGGTAAGGGAAACCAACTCTGGATCGATCCAAGGTGGTGCTGGATCGATCCACTAAGCCTGTATGCGAGATAAATGAGTTGAAACACCATGCTGGATCGATCCAAGGGGAAGCTGGATCGATCCAGTTTCCACTTACAGAAAGCATGTTTTGAGAAAAAATGAGCCAAATTGATTTAGATCGATCCAGGCAAGAGCTGGATCGATCCAACAGCCTTCAATACATCAGGGAAAAACATGAGATGCACTCTGGATCGATCCAGACCAGCAGTGGATCGATCCACTAAGGGAAAAATGCATATAAAACAATTTCATCAGCAAAAATATTTGAGGAATGGAGACTTAGATTCAAGAATAATTGTATACCAATGAACAAAAGGCATTACCAAACACGATTTGAGCAATGAACAAAACCTATTGACATAACACTTTGACAAAGTAGCAAGAAACTGAAAATTTAGGCTACAGACATGAACAAAATGAGTATGATTAGACAATGATCACCATCATCATGCAAAAAGGACATCATCACAAGATTGAATATTGTAATATGAGAATCCAAAGTAGTGAGTGTGTGCAATGGTAAGATCAATTCAAGGCCATGTATAAATGAGATGATGTAGACTCAAGATGATTTGAAAAATTATGCAATCATTGTGAATATAGAAGTCAAACCAAGTAGGTGAGGATGACCAACTTCTCATCAAGATATCAAAAGGCTGAACATGGAATCCCAGAGAATACACATGAAGATCATGAAATGGGAAAATCAAGCATTTTAGGGAGCACTTTTAAGCATAATCATGACAGCTTTTCAAGATAGGATTTCTTCACACAGAATTTGAAGTAGGATCAATTCTCCTCTTCAATATATGTTGGTTTTAAGACAATGAATTTGCAAGAAGATCAATTCTCTTCTTCCATTCATGAGTATGTTTCCTTTTCATTGGACATATGAGGCAAATTAAACCATGACCCAAATTGATTGGGAATGAAAGTATAGAGAGAGAAATCCCATAACCCAAGATGATGTGGATATTTGAAGAGAAGATAGTTCAGACTACTTATGGGTCAATCTATATCACAAATACATAGAATAATGATCATCCCATTTGATTCCAAACATCATGAGAATTATAACATAGAATCAACACAATCAAACCAAGAGTGCAGAAGATTTTCAGATTCAATCACATTGAACAATATGCAATAAGGAGATGATATAAAATGCACATGATAATACCAAGATATACTCATATTCAGTGATTATCATGCTTGTATCCTGTATTCCAGTAACTTCAATCAATCATACAAATCCCCAAAGCTGTTCTCAAGTATTCAAATCTAGCATTATCAAGAGGTTTTGTGAGAAGATCAGCAAGTTGATTTGTAGATGATACAAATTGCATAGACAGCACTTTATTTTCAACCAAGTCTCTTATGAAATGATGTCTTATGTCAATATGTTTGGTTCTAGAGTGCTGAACAGGGTTTTTGGAAATATTTATTGCACTCTCATTGTCACAAAATACAACTAAACTTGAATCCTTGACTCCATAGTCACTCAACATTTGTTTCATCCACAACAATTGTGCACAGCATGCACCAGCAGCAATGTATTCAGCTTCAGCTGTTGACAGAGCAATGGAATTTTGTTTCTTACTGTGCCAAGAAACCAAGGAATTACCAACATAAAAGCAACCTCCAGAGGTGCTTTTCCTGTCAGCCACATTTCCAGCCCAGTCGGCATCAGAATATGCAGCAAGATTAAGATTGGTATCCCTAGAATACCAAAGACCATAACCTTGTGTGCCATTCACATAGCGAATGATTCGCTTGACAGCATGAAGATGAGACTCTTTAGGATTAGATTGGAACCTAGCACAAACTCCAACACTGTATGAAATGTCAGGTCTACTAGCTGTAAGGTAGAGCAAGCTACCTATCATGCTTCGAAATAAGGTTTGACCTACATCCTTTCCACTTTCATCCTTGGAAAGTTTTGTGCTAGTGCTCATTGGTGACCTAGCATGTTTAGCATTTTCAAGTCCAAACTTTTTGACAAGTTCCTTAGCATATTTGGATTGGGAAACAAATATCCCATCATCCATTTGTTTAACTTGCAGCCCTAGGAAGTAAGTTAATTCACCAACCATGCTCATTTCAAACTCTCTCTTCATCTCTTCAGAGAAGCTATGAGCAAGTGTATTCAAAGTTGATCCAAAAACAATATCATCAACATACACTTGAGCAACAACAATTGACCCTTGCACAGATTTTATGAACAAAGTTTTATCCACACTTCCTCTAGTGAAACCCCTCTCTAGAAGGTATGATGTCAACCTCTCATACCAAGCTCTTGGAGCTTGTTTGAGACCATACAAAGCTTTCTTCAGCTTGTAGACATGAGTGGGATGATGTGGATCTTCAAACCCTTTAGGTTGTTCCACAAACACTTCTTCTTGAAGAAATCCATTCAAGAATGCACTTTTCACATCCATTTGAAATAGAGTGAAATTGAGATGACATGCGACAAATAACAACAAGCGGACAGACTCAAGTCTAGCAACAGGAGCAAAAGTTTCATCAAAATCTATACCTTCTTCCTGAGTATATCCCTGTGCAACAAGCCTGGCCTTGTTTCTAACAATGACACCAGATTCATCAGTCTTATTTTTAAAAATCCATTTAGTTCCAATGACATTCTTATTTGATGGTCTAGGCACTAAATCCCAAACATCATTCTTGACAAACTGATGAAGCTCTTCTTGCATGGCAAGAACCCATTCCTCATCAAGCAAGGCTTCTTTGACATTTTTGGGTTCAATCTTAGAGGTATAACTCAGAAATGTCATCTCATTCTCAATTTGACTCCTAGTCCTAACTCCAACTTCAGGTTTTCCCACTATATTCTCACTAGAATGATATCTTTTGGACCAAGAGTTTGAAGGAATTGAATCATTAACAGGTGTAGAATTTGTCCCTTGATCATCACTACCTCTTTCACTTTGAACATTAACAACCTCCATATCATATTTTGATGAGCAAGGATCATTCAATGATTCATCTTCAACATCTACAGATTTGTCAATTTCTTTGCTCACCAAATCATCAATGACCACATTTATCGACTCCATCACAGTAGATGTCCTAAGATTGAAGACTCTATAGGCACGACTGTTAGTGGAGTATCCTAGAAGAAAACCATCATCACTCCTAGAGTCAAATTTTCCTAAGGATTCTCTATCCCTAAGAATGTAACATTTACTTCCAAAGACTCTAAAATATTTCAAATTGGGTTTCTTTCCTTTCCATAATTCATATGGAGAGCATTGGGTGTGAGGCCTCACATAAACTCTATTGATGATATGACAAGCAGTATTGACAGCCTCAGCCCAAAAATGTTTGGCTAAAGATTTGCTCAAAAGCATGACACGAGCCATTTCTTGAATGACTCTGTTTTTCCTTTCAACAACACCATTTTGCTGAGGTGTTTTGGGGGCAGAAAATTCATGATTAATG
>JAESVK010060641.1:0-10458 GCA_017140935.1 Hamamelis virginiana
CTTGGTGATCAAAACACTTCGTTCTTTCATAAATCTATTAAAGCTAGGAATGGCCACAATTCTATTAAGTGTTTATATGATGGGAGTGGCAATAAGATTGAAGACCAGGAGAGGTTAAAGTTTGAAGCTGTAACTCATTTCCAAAGGATTTTAGGCACTAAAATTCCTTCTAGATTATCTTTGCATGATGAGTTGAATAGTCTTGATGACTTAAAGTGGGACCAAGATCAAATAAATATCCTTAATTCCCAAGTCACAGCGAATGAAGTTAAAAATGCCATATTCTCTATCAAGGATGACAAAGCCCCTCCTGGCCCGGATGGTTATTCATCTCTTTTCTTTAAAAAAATGCTGGGGTATAGTGGGTGAGGATGTCACTAAAGCTGTTCTTGGTTTTTTTTAAAGTGGGAAGCTCCTGGGGGAAGTTAATGCCACTATAATTGCTCTGGTGCCTAAAATTCCAAATCCTTCTTCAATGAATGACTTTAGACCTATCTCCTGTTGTAATGTGATTTATAAATGTATATCTAAAATTATTTCTAACAGGTTGAAAGATTGTCTGCCTAAGTTGATAAGTGCTAACCAGACAGCTTTTGTGCAAGGAAGGAGAATTGTTGACAACATTTTGCTCACTCAGGAGATTTTGAAAAACTACCATCGTAACAAAGGGCCTCCTAGATGTGCTGTTAAAGTGGATTTGATGAAAGCCTACGACTCAGTTGGGTGGGATTTTCTGATTGCTTTGCTGGAAGTTTTGGGAACTCCTAGGCTTGTGGTTGAATGGATTAAAGCCTGTATATCATCCCCTAGATTTTCTATTGCTTTTAATGGTAATCTTGAGGGTTTTTTTGCTGGTGAAAGAGGTCTTCGCCAAGGTGACCCCATGTCCCCATATCTGTTTGTTCTGGTAATGGAAGTTTTTACTAGAATTCTTCACAAAGCTTCAAAATCCGATGATTACAAATTCCACTCTCGATGTGGGAAGTTGGAGTTGACCCATTTGTGCTTTGCTGATGATTTGTTCCTGTTTGCTTATGGAGATGCTAAATCTGCTTCTATTCTTAAGAATTCCCTGGATTACTTTGAAAATCTCTCTGGATTGAAAGTCAGCTATTCTAAGAGTATGATGTTTTGTGCTGGTGTTCCTGAGGAAGACAAAGAAAGTATTAAGAATATTTTGGGCATCAAAGAAGGTAAGCTTCCTGTGAAATATCTTGGGGTTTCCCTTATCTCATCTAAGCTAAAGGCTACTGATTGTCAACCTCTTCTGGAGAAAATTGTTGCCCGTATCAATTCATGGACAAGTAAAAGGTTATCCTATGCTGGAAGATTGCAGCTTCTCAGCTCTGTTCTCTATGGGATCCAAATCTACTGGTGTAATGTGTTTATTCTTCCCAAGAGCATCATTAGGAAAATTGAGCAAGTTTTCAGCTCTTTTCTGTGGAAAGGTGAGGCTACTAAAGCTAGTGGGGCTAAAGTTAGCTGGGTGTCCTTATGTAATCCAAAGCAAGAAGGAGGGCTTGGCTTGAGAAGAATAGAAGACTGGAACAGAGCCTCTATTGTTAAACATATATGGAATTTATTTGCCGGTTCTGGATCTATTTGGGTGGCTTGGGTTAACGAATTTTTGCTGAGAGGGAGGAGTTTTTGGAGTGTTAAAGTCCCTTCTGAATGTTCTTGGAGCTGGAGGAAGATTCTTAACATGAGAGAATTTGCTAGACCTCTGATATTCCACAAAATTGGCAATGGAAAAAACACTTTTCTCTGGCACGATAATTGGTTACCTTGTGGCCCTATTGCTCAGTGTTTTGGTGACCGTATTATATATGCTGGTTTATCTAGCCAAGCCAAAGTTGAGGTTGTTATTGAAAGAGGGAACTGGAACTGGCCTGTTACAAACTCCCTAGATCTTTTTGAGCTTAGACAGATACAGGAGGGTATGCAAGCTCCTGCTGTGGATACTGAGGATAAAGTGGTATGGAAAGAATCATCTAATGGCCTTTTCTCTATATCTTCAGCTTGGAACAAGATCAGAGGCCGTCTCCCTTCTGAGGACTGGTTCACTTGTGTATGGTTCTCCCAAGCTATTAAAAGACACAGTTTTATTCTTTGGCTGGGTATAAAGAACAGATTGACCACAATGGACAAATTGTTACAATGGGGTATTGTTAATGATGCAACTTGTGTGTTCTGCAGGAGAGACATTGAAACCAGAGATCATTTATTCTTTCAGTGTAGATTCACAGCTGAGATATGGAAAGCTATCCTTCTCCTTTGCAACATCAAGCGGACTCCTCGAGTGTGGGCTAATGAGCTCATCTGGGCAATTTCTTCTTCCAAGCAGAGAAAGTTTCCTTCAATGGTCAAAAAGCTGGGTTGGGCGGCCACCATCTATCATATCTGGAGAGAGAGGAACAAGAGAGTGCATGAAAGTTCTTACTCCCCCCCCCACTTCTATCATTCATAGTATAAAGTTTGATGTTAAATGTAGGGTGTTGAGTCTTAAGAAAGTTGAGGATACCCCTAGGAATCGTATGCTCTGCGATAACTGGGGTATTTCTGCTGATTTCCTTAGTAGGGGGTTTCCTTTGTAATCTGGTTGTTGCTTGTGCCCGGGCTGTGGGCGGTTTTGCTTCTGTTTTGTTGTTTGCTGGTGCCCGGGCTGTGGGCTGCTTATTGTTGTTAGTTCTGGTTAGGACTTTTAGTTTGTTTGTTTGCTTTTTAGGCAGGTTTCTCTGGCTTTTGTTCCCTTTTTAGGGGAGATGCTGTCCGTTTTTCTGTAGGTTTTTGTGGCCTCGGATCTTTCTTTGTTCTTTCGGGCTTTGCCCGCTTTGGTTTAATAAATTCTTAATTATCCAAAAAAAAAGTAACTGGGCTTCTGGTAGTGGTGGAGAGGGTAGTAAGGTTGATGTGCATGGTGTTAATATGCATAGTGGTGATGTTCAACAAGATGATGATATCTGTAGTGGATCTTCTTGCTCTTGTGGAAGCTTAGAAGAATGTTCCTTGTGCAGAGACAGTGATTGTGAAGAAGTTTTGGAGGATGCCAACGTTTCTCTTGTTCATGGTGTAGAGGTGCTGGCTTCTTCCAACTCTGGGTGTAAGGACAATATGACTAGCATGGTTGAGATGCAAGGATTTGGTTCATCTCAAGCCTCGGTTTTGTACGAAGGGAATGCAACGAATGGGGGGGTAGTTGGCTTGGCGTTGTCAAGCATTGCTTCTGCAGGCTCTAATGATATTTCTCCTGACCCAGCTGCGTCTATCCCAGGCGGCTCTTCTGCTTGTGATGTTGCTGATGACATGATAGCATTTAAGGCATTAAATGCAAGTTTGATTTCTCTGTCAAGAGGAGGTGTTGGCATGGTGCCGTGTGGAGGTGTTAGTGATGGCGCGGGTTTCAAGGAAGTGGATGCTGTTTGTGAAGGGCCGTTTGTCAACGAGCTTAATTTGGCTCATAGAGTGGCGTGCGGTTCTCAGACACGTGGAGGAGCTGTTACGAATTTGGATGTTGCGTCTGGATGTTTGAATTCTAAAGTCTCTAAAATTGCTAGTGGGTCCGGATCCCAAGACATTGACAAGCGTGAAGTGGATTGTGTTTCCTCTCTAATTTAGTGTGTTAATGGCGCGGGTCTCAAGTGTGGTCAAAAGGGATATTCTAGCAATGCAGCCATTGTAAATGACCATGCTTATGGGGAGACATTGTTTTCAAATTCTAGTGGGTACGGATTTGAGGGAAAGGTGGCTGATGAGGTTGCAAGTGATGGTAAGTGTGCATTTATTGCAGCTCGGAATGATTTGCCTCGTGGAGATGAAGTTGGTGACGTGGCTCGGGATTTAAGTGGTTTTGTTAAACCACGTGGGGCCAATCCTCTTTGTTTTGGTCAGAAAGAAATGGTGGCTCCTGATTTGAATTTAAATGCTCATAACGCATTAAATGATAGTCACCTTTCTTTGGCACGTGGCGCTACATGTGGGTCCGGGTTTCAAGTGCTTATGACTACTGACCTTGCGAATGGGGGTATTGGCGTGAATGAATTAAATGCAATTAATGCATGTCACTCTTCTCTTCCGCGTGAAGGTACTGTTGCAGCGTCCTTGCCTGCTTTGGATGGTTCCCCAACTGCGCACGTCCCCATGGCCTATAAAGCTTATGGAAAATCGGGTGTTATGACACGTGGAAACTCTGCAGCCAATTCTGATGAAACCCAGTTCCACGTCATTAATGAGGCTTTTCCTCCTCTCTCTGCTGCGAGTCCTTCTTGTCCCTCTAAGGATTCGTTAATGCATGGTGTGCATGCAGCTCATGCTTCCCTGCCCCATGTTAATTTTGGTGCTCATGATAAGCCAAGGGATGCTGCTGGTTTTGATAATCATCTTGTTCCTAGCTCTACAAAGGATGGGTTTCGTTCTTGGAATAGTCTTATCCACAATCCCAAAAGTCAAGCAAAGTTACTTAAGTTATCTAAAAGAGATATTGGGCATGTTAATGAGGGGGTTTATGATGTTCCTGTCCCTATTGTTGGTGAAGGTAAGTTTCGCTGGAAATTTTCTTTGTTGGGTTATGTTCTTGACAAAAACCTGCCTTATGATTTTGTTAAAGAATGGGCTACAAGGGTTTGGGGCGATGATGTGTCTGATGTGCTCAAGTTTGATACTGGCCTTTTTCTGTTTAAAGCCAAGGACTTTGATGCTATTACCAGAATTTTAAATGGAGGTCCCTACTATATCACTGGTAGGTATTTGGTGCTTCAACACTGGCAACCGGGTATGGAATTGAAGAAATGTGGCTTTTCTAAAATTCCTATTTGGATAAAGTTGTTCAATGTTCCGCTTGTTCTTCGAACGTCCAAGGGCATGGAATATATTGGAAGCATTCTAGGTAATCCCTTGTATATGGATGTTCATACGGCTATGGGGAGTAGAGCTAATTTTGCTAGAATCTGTATTGAGATTGAAGCTGACAAAGTTCTCCCTAAGTCCCTGCGCTTGGCTGTAGGGAAAGATGAAATTGTGGAAGTTGGGATTGAGATCCCTTGGGTTCCATCTCGTTGTGAGAATTGTAAGGTGTTTGGGCATTCCTTGCGTAAATGTCCGCTTTCCCCTCCCACTCCCATTGCTACTAAGCCTATTCTTCAGTGGAGAAAGAAAGATTCTCAGGTTGTTACTCAGGCTGCTGTTGGTTGTGACAATCAGTGGCACGAGGTTCGAGCGGCAAAGAGTACCAGTGTTGAGGTTCCTAAAGTTGTTAATGATCTTTAGCTCGAGGTCCCATCTTCTAAGGCCAAGGTTGATGAAGGTTCGCTTGTGAGTAAGAAGGTTAATTCTTCCCCTGTTAGCAAGGGTTGTGATACGAGTAATCAATTCAGCGCTCTCGAAGCCAGTGATATTGATGATGCTCAATTGGATGATTCGGATTTGATGGATTGTAATTATAATGATAATCTTTTGTCGAAGAAGTCTCTGAAAAAAAAGCTTAAAGATAAAATTCAGTCTCTTAAGAATTCTAGAGGGAGAGATGTCCCTTAGGTTTAGTTTTTTCTTTGCTTTCTCCTAGCCTCTTGGGTTGTAAGAGGTTTTTTTTTTTTGGCTAGGGTCAGTGCTGTTAGCCCTTTGTTGCGGCTCATGCTTCGCGCTTATTTGTAATATCTTGTTTTTTGGTAATATACTTCTTAATTATCCAAAAAAAAAAAAGTAACTGGGCTTCTCGGGTTTGGGGTGAAGATGTCTCTAAAGTGCTGAAGTTTGATAATGGTTTCTACATTTTCAAAGCTCGTAGCTCGGATGCTATGGATAGAATTTTAAATGGAGGACCTTATTTTATTGCAGGTAAATATTTGGTTCTCAAAAAGTGGGTTTCTGGTATGGAGTTAAAGAAAAATTGTCTCTCTAGAATCCCTATCTGGATCAAGTTCTGGAATGTTCCTCTCGTGTTGCGTACTACCAAGGGTATGGAGTTTATAGGTAGTATTTTGGGATGCCCTCTGTTTATGGACATGCATACTGCCAATGGAAGTAGAGCTAATTTCGCTCGTATTTGCATTGAGATTGATGTAAACAATTCAATTCCTAAATCTTTGAAAGTGGATGTTGGAAATGGTGAGATTGCGGAGATTGAGGTTGATCTTCCTTGGTACCCTTCACGGTGTGAGAAATGTAAAGTATTTGGGCATGCTTTGTTGAAATGCCCCATGAACCCTCCTTCTCTTTTAGCTGCCAAGCCCATTAAAGTTTGGAGAAAGAAAGACATTCAGGTTCCTGCAGCTAGTACTGATCATAGGCTCGAGGTCCCTACTTCTAAAGCTATTGTTGCTGAAACTTCGAGTGTGAAGGTAGACGTTCCCTCGGCCAGCAAAGGCTGTGATACTAGTAATAAATTCAGTGTGCTTGATTCCAGTGATGTTGATGATGTTGGGGATTCCTTGTTGGACCATTCGGATATGGTGGATTGCAACTTTGTTGATGTTTCTTTATCTAGGAAATCCCTCAAAAAGAAGCTTAAAGATAAACTTCATTCTCTTAAGAATTCTCGAGGGAGGGATGTCCCTTAGTTTTTTTTAGTGTTCCTCCTAGCCTCTTGGGATGTAAGAGGCTTTATTTTGGCTAGGTTTGTGTTGTAGCCTTCTTCTGGCTCGTGTCTTGCGCTTCTTTGTAATATCTTGTTTTTTGGTAATATATTTTTTATTTATCCAAAAAAAAAAAGCCCAAAAGAACAAAGAACGAAACCGAGGCCACAAAAACCTACGGAAAAACGGACAGAACCTCCCCTAAAAAAGGGACAAAAGCCAGACAAACCTGCCTAAAAAACAAGCAAGCAGAAAGACAACAGAACAAAAACAGCAACAAACAGCCCACAGCCTGGGCACCAGCAAGAACAACCAAAGAAAAACACAACAGCCCACAGCTCGGGCACAAGTAGCCAATAAAAGAAAACAAGACCACCCTTAATGTTTTAAAATATTACAATCAAAGGCCCATCAATCACACATAGCTCTATTATAAGGATTATCAACAATATCATGGAAACTCGACACTCTGTTCCTCACATCATTACAAATTAGAGAAAAGATCCTATCAGAAGAGATGAACAGGTTTTCGTGAATTCTAGCATTCCTTTGTCTCCATATATTGTTGATAGTGGCAGCCCAGGCTAACCTCCTAATTGTGGAACAAAAAGATTTCCCCTTACAGGAATTAACCCACAGAAACTCATTCTCCCAAGCACAGGTGTGTCTATTATGACCACATAACCTGAGAACATTGCTCCAAATCCAGGCAGTAAAACTGCAACAAAAAAAGAGGTGATTCCTATCTTCTCCACCAGCCCTGCAAAACACACATGACATAGAAGAGATAACACCCCATCTCAAACGCTTATCTTGGGTAGCCAACTTGTCAAGAATAGTCAGCCACGCAATAAAAGAGTGTCTTCTAATAGAATTCGAAAACCACACAGAAGAATACCAACTCACAACCGGAGCTCAAGCACGAACATGATTCCAAGCAGAGCCAGTAGAGAAAGTCCCGGAAGGAGATAGGGACCACACCACAGCATCCTCCCTCCTACTAGGAAGAGAAGGGCAATCAAAACAGCTGTTACGGATAGTAATAAGATCAGAAGTATTAGTAACAGGCCAATTCCAACCATTCTCAGATAAAATGCAAGAGACTTTAGCCTGCAAAGGGATAGCTGCATCATAGACCACACGGTAGCTAAAGTGCTGTAACAAAGGACCCATAGGGTGCCAGTTGTCATGCCATAAGATGGTTGAAACACCATTTCCAATCTTGTGGCTTATAAGGGGTCTAGCCACTTCCCTCAACTGAAGAATCTTTTTTTTTTTTTTTTTTTTTTTTTTTTTTTTTTTTATTTAAAAAAAATATTTACCAAAAAAGAATTACAGCGCAAATGCCATCCTGGCGACAAGCCGAAGCTTAAAAGCCCAATGGGCCGACCAACCACCCTAACCTATAAAAGAAACCTCTTACAACCCAAGAGGCTAGGGGGAAGAGAAACACAAATACAAATACTATGGAAGTTCAACCCTTCCTATTTGCATTTGAAAAGTCAAAACTAGACTTGTAAACACATCAACCGACATTACAATATGGCAATAAAAATGAACATAGCCGGTCAAACGATCGAATGCACGACCATCAAATCCATCAGGAGCAAGCATAGACAAAGACCATGAGCACGGCAGCACGGAGAAACAGAGGCGCATAAACCGATGCACTAGAGGACCAACATGCACACAAAGATCATGCGACCACCATGCGCACGACCCACATCCATCAGCTCGAACCTAACACCTTGCGGTTAACCAAAACAGGCCTAAATTGAAGATTAGGAGGAGCAAGCCAGCCATGCTTCAGATAACACTTACGTGAGAATTGCTGCATGCACCAGCCATGCGAGACCCACCAAGACAAAGTCTTTCAAGCTGTACTATAATAAAAATAAACATTGATAAACCAGCACAAATGCGTGACCCACTAGAAGGCCAGTCACATTATCCGGATACTGAACAAGAATCACAAAAACTATGTGCTGACCCTGCACATATGAGAAAATCACCCACATCCAACCGTGGTAAAGAACACCACAAACAAGCAAAATGCTTGGAGCACAAACCCACTCGGACACTCCACGCCATCAGAGAACCCCAAGTAACCACCATGAGAGAACACTCCACAAGGTACAGTGCTCGGCTTCAGAAAACGCATGCTCTTGTGTACGGGCAACAATGGAAGCTTGTGCACAGCCCACACTATGAGAATAGCTATAGGCTAGAAGCAATCATAGAAGTACGGCCATGTGGAGGACCACATACCAAGCAGAAAAGTCCACATGCAAAACCCACTTGTAGAAACCACCAACAGTGGTTTTGTAAAACCACTAACAGCAAATGGAGCACAAACCAAACTGCAGTCACCAAACTGCTACACAAGGCTGGACACACGAAAAATATGCTAATTGAAAGCACAAGACCCCACATGGTCCACCCACCATACCACACCCACGTGAAGACCACGCACTGCGCTAACAGCTTCACAAGAATGATGAGACAAATGCAATTAATGCATTAAAGCCCCCCATAGTACTTAAAGCTCCACGTGGAGCAAGGCAAGCCACCCACAGAAATGAAGCTCCACGCGGAAAAAAAAGACAAATGCATATAAAATGCATATAATGCATTTAATGCAATAAGGCAAACACACCAACCAAGCCAAATACCTCCACTTGCGCATCAACATGATGAGTGTACAAAGCATTGTACACCCTTTCTTGAGACCCGCGCACCCAAGCTTACACACCAGTCACAAACCGCCACAAAACCGCCACAACTGAAGAATCTTCCTCCAACTCTAGGAGCAATTAGAAGGAATTTTAATGGACCAGAAACTCCTGCCCCGAAGAAGATATTCCTCCACCCAAGCAACCCATATCGAACCAGAACGCGCAAATAAACTCCAAATATGCTTTAAGATTGCAGCAATATTCCAATCCTTAACTCTGCGAAGCCCTAACCCTCCTTCCTCTTTCGGCTTACAAACCAAATTCCAACTTACTTTTGCTTTATGAGCTTTACCATAGGTCCTAGACCATAAAAAAGCATTGAAAATCTGCTCAATCCTGCAAACAGTGTCAATAGGAATAATAAACATGCTACACCAGTACACTTGAATGCTGAAAAGGACTGAAAATAACAGTTGGAGTCTTCCCGCAAAAGAAAGTGACTTGCTAGTCCAAGATTGAATACGGCTAACCAATTTCTCCAAAAGAGGCTGACAATCCACCCTAGACAGCTTAGTGGAAATAAGGGGCACCCCCAGATACTTGATAGGCAAACTCCCCACATTTATCATAGTGATATGAACAATATCAGCTTTAACCGAATCACTAGCACCCGAAATGAACAGAGCACTATTACTAGGATTAATCTGAAGACCAGAAAAAGCTTTAAATGCCTTTAGAACATCCATAAGAATCTGAATACTTTTAACATTGGCCTTAGCAAACAGGAACAGATCATCAGCAAAGCAAAGATGGGAAAGCTTAACTTTTTCACATCTGGCATGGTAATCAAAGTCATCTCTACTAGTAGCACAAGAAAGAGACCTAGACAGGACTTCCATAATAATCACAAAAAGGAATGGAGACATAGGGTCCCCTTGCCTTAGCCCCTTTTTTCCTCCAAAAAAACCAGCCAACTCCCCATTAACAGCAACAGAGAACATGGGAGTAGAAAAACAGGAAACAATACAATTCAAAAAATGAGTAGGAGTACCCATATGCCTCAAAATAGCTATCAAAGCTTCCCAGTTAACTGAATCATAAGCCTTTCTAATGTCAATCTTCAAAGCACATCTCGGAGGACCCACATCTCTATGATAATTATGCATAAGTTCTTGAGTCAACAAAATATTATCAGAGATAATGCGACCATGAACAAA